>JASDQU010224999.1:4946-17361 GCA_032191745.1 Picea mariana | reverse complement strand
TCAGTTGTCTTAGCAATTTCAACATTTACCACTATGCCTTAAGGGTAAAGAAGGATTCATGGGTATTAGGCAAGATCTGAAGCAAACAGCAGGTAAGACTGAAGCCCCCTTGGTCGATTGTGTCCCTCGTCAATCTGCAATCTCCCTTGTACACTATGATGGTTGTCTCGATTGGGTTGAGCATTACTATACCAATGTTCCTCTCTTACAGGCCTGAATTAAAACTCCGACTGCTCAAAATGATTTGTTGAAGCACAAAAACCTTAATCTAAAGGCACATGCAGAGAGGGAGACTAAACGTATCAAGAGATCTGGAAACATATTCATTAAGAATATGACCAGTGTCAACGCAATTATAAACTCTGAATTGTCTGATCCCTCTTTGGCAGATTTTTAATGGTAAAACGTTGTGTTTTGATTTCGTTTGTTTTTGTTATCTAAGTCGAAATAAGTAGTTTTGAATTGTGATTTCATTTACTAAAATAAAGACTGGCTACAGAATCTCTAATTTTGTAGCGAGTCCTTTTAATTATAATAATTAGTGATTAAGAATTGTTTTTCTAATATATATAATTGGTTTTGATATTCTCGGGAAATGGGATATTCTGCTGTTGATTACTTGGAGGAAATATTTTCAATTATACGCCTAAATGATTAGTAGTTTCTCCTTATTTATGTTTTATAAAAACTTTGATTTAGTTTTTAAATAAACCAACTCTGTTATGAGTGGTTTCCAATCCACTATTTTTGTAATATTACTTGATTTTGGGAGATTCAACTCTATCCTATGAGATATGAGTATTTGGATCCTAGATTACTTTAAATATTGTTCACTTTTGTTAGTGAAAGGGGTCTTTTTTGGAACACATCAAGGACATGTAATTCCCAAGACTATATGGAAAATTTGTTCACATTTTGGCTTTAGACCAGCGTGACACTGTTCCATTTATGTTTTGCCTCTTATATTATGGTATATTAATATGTTATACAACTTTAGTCTCATTAGCATATAATGTTTCATTTTATTCAGCGCTTTAAAACTTGTCTATAATTTGTTGTTTCATATATTATATATGTGATCGTTATTTCACTTTAATATCATTGATTTATGCTTGATGTTAAGTTGATGTGTCATATGAATGCTTCACATTAAAATTTCTTTTACTGCAATTATTCATCATTATAAGGTCACTGTATCTACATGTTATTACTCTGTTCTTATATCATTGCTCCCAAAAACACCTTGAGTTTATTCTGGAGATGTTAGCACAAGCCTGTTACAGATTTCTCTCACAGGAAAGATAGTTGGAAGTTTGGATTGCACAGGAATATTGACACAGTATGAGACTAATCTCAGGTTAGTGTTATTCGCATTCAATTTCCATTATTATTTTATTAGTGAAATAAGACAATTTAAATTGGTTGTGACTATTATTTTGTTCTTGTTTCGGATTATCTTTTATTAGTATCTTTCGAGTTCTTAGATTTTAAATTATTAAACATAAAATATAAAAAATATGTGCTTTCTTTATCTACTTCATAAACGATTACAAAAACATTGATTTCGCAAGACATCCACCAAAACTTGCAAATTGTAAATATTTTGTTCATAATCACATGCTCATATTTATGTTTTTGTTTAGCATTTGTAAATAATTAGATTTGTGTACATAGTATCGTAGTTATAGCTTTAGGGTAGTTTTTCTTTCATTATTTTAGGACCTTAGTTGGCTAATGGAGCCATGAAACCCATCAGGATAGATCACACCAAATGGCTTGGGTTAATTAGACAACCCTGGTCCAGATCTATCCTTCCAGTTGACGGTGTGTCACTTACGCCCGTCAACAAATTGTAAGGGTTTTCTTTCGTACTTTTGTTTTTATTTTATTGTAAGGGTTTCTTCATACAATGTGAACTTGCAGACAATTGGGTATTTCTTCAACTTGCGGATCCCACAACCAAACTTTACATGAACAATACAGTGGAGAGGTCACAACCAAACTTTACATGAACATTACATTGGAGAGGTCCAACAATTGTATAGGGATGCTGATGGAAAACGTGCATCAAGATGCGGTGGTTTCCTGCATACTTTGGTTTTATTTTATTGTAAGTGTTTTCTTGTATACAATGTTAACTTGCAGGTGATTTCCTATGTCTGCATCTTGTAGATCCCATAGAAAAAATTTACATGAACTTTTACATTGGAGAGGTCTAAAAATTTTATAGTGATAAGGATGGAAAAAGTGCATCCAAATAGGGTGGTAAGTTTCCATGATTTTTTAAATGACGGTAATATGAAAACCTTAGGGCTAACAAAGTTTGTGAAGATTTTATTTTTCTTTTAAAATTTGAATTTTATATTTATGGTTTTTTTTTAATATAAAATGCTTTGGAAGAACATGGTTTAATAGATTAAGTTAGCTCCTTCAATTTTTTTTATTATATGCCAATATACCTTTTTCATTTTTGGATTTTGTTTTTTAGTGCTATTCAAATAGTGTTAAAGAAAATGAGTTTTTGAATTTGATAATGGTAATAATTTTCTTTTAGAAAAGAAAAAGATTAGGACTTTTTTTTTACTTAAGTTTTTGTAGTTATACAGTTTTTTGAATTTGATAATGGTAACAATTTATTTTTTAGGAAAGAAGAAGATTAGGTTTCTTTTTAAGTAAAAAAGATTAAGATTTTTTTTAAGTAAAAAAAATTAAGGTTTTTCTTTTAAAAATGGAAAATGAGTCCTATCTACCTATATCAACCACTTGAATAATGTGGCTGGGCTAGTTTTATACACTATGGCTTCTATGTCCTTAGATGGGACATGTGGCATGCTCGATCCATCAATTTTTCTTGACGATCTTATAGGTTGTCTCGACCACCCTTCCCATCACGATGGACCTCTCTGTTCACATTTTTATTCCACAACTTGTTAGGCATTGGAAGCAAAAAAGTAACAATATTATGATAGCAAAGCATATAAAACCAAGATTAAACTAAGAACAACAATCACACAATTGACATGGTGATTTATGTGGAAACCCTAAGGGAAAAATCCACGGGGCGATGATAATCAGTATTCTTATTATTCAAGGGAGAATTACAATAGCCAAATCATAGGCATACAACCATCCTCTCCTCTCATATACACAATCACCTTAGTATTGCATTTTTCTCTCACACACTCACTACACATTGCACTCTCACATCTATGGGTATGCTCGTATATATTGCATCTCTCAAACAATTAGACAAATTGATTATAATATGATCCATCAATTACACAAAATGTTAACAGAAGAGTGCATGCATGCACATTCTAAATATAGTTGCATGCATGTGCATGTTGGGAAATTCATTGGCATGTTTCCAACAATCTCCACCTTGACAACAATTTACCTGATATGTCATTCCCTTAATTAATTCATCGCCTTTACTGCAAGCTAAGAGATCCAAACACTATCACAGCTCCACAACCTCTCTAACAGTACTATTACGTGAACATGTATGCACGATTCACTCTAGTATGGACCACTTTTCCTCCATCAGAAACCTGTCTTATAAACCGATACACTCGTCTCATTTTGATAAGTTGGATTGTTAGTCAAATGCTAATCAGTTTGACCACCATGGAACACCACATCTTGTACCTGTCCAAACTTACCCAAGAGATTCTTGCATAACTTGAGGTAGGTCTCATGTTTTCCAAATATCATGAATCATAACCACATACTAAATCACTGTAGGTGATACTTGTGCTTTTGTGTTTGAAGCACCCATATCCATGCTCTTCACCTAGTTTATCCATGTGTCTACTGACAACACCAACTGCATGTGAAATGCTGACCATTTCCCATCACAATCATCAAACTTCCTACTAGCATATAGTACTCGAGACATATAACCCTTTTCTTCTTCATCAGTGAGGACATAAACCTGAAGAAAACTTACAATGGAAAGCCAAAGGTATTTTACCGGTTTCACATTATTCATACCGAATTTCATGAGTATCTTCACCCCATACTTATGTTATGATAACCAAGCTTACCATATGATCTAGGTGGATATTGGTGGCCACCTAGCTATTCCAACTGGCTCCTCTTGTCAATTTTTAGTGTAGCACGTTCTTCTATACTTCTTTGTAATTGTGGGTTCTACACTTCTAGGGATGTCTGAATCCCTACACATCTTCCAGGTGGATATTGGTGGGCTCCCACCTAATCCAACTAGCTTATTTTGTATGTTTTTATGTCAGCACATCTTGTTGTACTTCCAGGGCTGTTTTGGGGCCACAAACAATGTTTTTTTGGCTCACCACAGTCAAATTGTAGATGGAGTCAGATTTTGATGAGGTAATGCATAGTTCTCGAAAAGACATTTCAAATGGGCTATCACGCGCCAAAAACGAAGATCGCATGCAAAAGTTATGACCCCAGGAAGTTAATGTACTAACTTACCCAAACAGGGCCCACATGATTTTTGGTGTTTCATCTCCTAGGTCTAGGTTTTTGGATGTCTAGGGTTTTAGAAATCATGTTTATCATAAAATGGCCTTTAGAGCCTCATTGTAATCATCTTCTGGAGAATGAGCGTATTTGTCACATCTCTTCTCAGAGATAAAGCTACCACCATTCTGGCTAGTCTTGCACTTTGTAATTTTATAGTCTCTTTACAATTATTTCATTAATAGAAATCAAGTATTGTTGTATTTCTCTATTTTTGGCAATTTTCATGAGTATTTCATTGTAATTTCTCTGCTTTAATTTTGTGTTCCGAAAATAATCCAGATCACCATCCTTCCTGTGTCTGTGTATTTCCATGCCCGAGATTTATTTTGTTGCTCCCAGATCCTTCATAACAAACATCATAACCAACGAAACCATCTTGTTGATCTCAAACATGCTTGTGCTTGCTAAAAGAATAACATTTACCACCAAGATAATAAATATACCATAAACACAATGGTTATACTCACTTCTTGTAAAATATTGCTCACCATGAAGGAATCAAACATCCTGTACCATTTGCCTAGCATGCTTCAGGCCATACAATGATTCTTGAGTTTGCAAACAAATATTTTGTTGTGATTCTGAACTAACCATTCTGGTTGTTCCAAATACATCCCCTTATCCAAAAAACTCCATGTAAAACAGTTTTAACATCTAGTTGTACTAACACAACTAGTGCTAACACAACATGAATAGAAACAAGCTTTTAACAATTGGTGAGAAACTTTCATGGAAATCAATACCTTCCAAATACCCTTCTACTGCCAATCATGATTTGAACCTTTCATCTTTTACTATGTTTGATTTTATTAAAGGAGACTCATCAAACACTAAATCTGTGTCCATGATGATTCTATGGGTAGTAGGATCCCACAGTCTGCACCCCTTAACATCATCACCATATCAAAGATCTACCTATTTGATTTGGGTCCTACTTAGAGTGTTGATAAGAAACAGAAGCATCGCAATCGAATGATTTCACATTTGAGTAATTACCAGATGACATGTTCATACTTCTTCCTGAATATTCCAGTCTTTTGCAACCGATGGTGACCAAGTTACCAGATAGCACAAATGCTTATTTCCACAACTATTGTTGCAACTTGACATTACTAAACATGCCTATTCGATCCCATCTTCCTTGCAATACTTTGCAAGTTCCATGGATATGAACCTGTCTTCGTCATATATTCTCAAACACTTGATTGACCTGCCAACACATCAACCTTTCTACAGACCCACCTTTCTAACTTGGACACACTACTCCACCTCAAACTTTGCATTCGAAAAACTTTGACCAAATCCGACGAAGCCAACCCAAGTGAACCTTTGTTGCTCACCTCTAGGGACTTCACACCAGAGTCTCAGTGCTCCACCTTAATATGAACATTCCCTTGACCAAATCTAACCAAGTCGGTCAAGTAAGCCTTCACCGCTTACCTCCAAGCCCATTTACAATGGAGTTCACCAATCCTTTTATAGGCTTCATTACATGCAATCCATGGACACAATACCACAAGATACCCAAAAAACATTGACCCGAAAAACCACATGCTTTGACCAAAAAACCAAATTTAATTCAATAACTCTTTCACCAAGTCAAGGTTAACCCAACATACATGCCCGCCTCCCATATATTCAATCTACCTAAATCTATGTCTAGAATTTTCATAGGTGACCTGATAAACCACGGGTATGCATGCCTATCCATGTCTTACATACATATTCTCATTTACACGCAATCAATAATTTTTGCAACTCCAATGTAAATACATTTTTTATTTTTTTTTCACGGTGACTCAACCATCACCGCCCTGCGCCGCCCTGCGACTTCTATGTGACCATAGGTGGTGAGACCCAACATATAGACAAAATTTCATCAACCATACATGTAGTTGAATTTGCTTCTTTTGTGGAGTCTTCTTTGGATGCTTGTTTTCTTTTCCAACAATCCTTCTTGAGATTATTAGATTTTCCATAGAACCAACATTTTCCCTTAACCTTCTTGTCTTTTGACTTAGACCTGGATGTACATTTTTTTATCTTTCCCTCCTTCTAGAGATCGACCTCTGACCACCATTGCTTCTGTTGTTGAGGTTTCTTTACTAGATATTTTCCTCATCTCCTCATACAACAAAGCTCCCACAACAATATCATAATCAATGGAATTTGTTGAGCTAAACCACATAGTTGTGACCAGATGATCCCAAGACTCAGGAAACGAACACAGTAGCATAACCGCCTTGTCCTAATCTTCGTATGTTACATCCATACTAGATAATTAACAAATCAGAGTATTGAAAAAATTCAAGTGATAAACAATTTTCATACCTTTTTTCATCCACAAGTTGTACAATTGTCTCTTCAAGAATATTTTGTTCGTCAAGGATTTTGTCCTATAAAGATCTGTTGTTGTCTCCTCTTCAGCGATGTTAAACAACACTTCATCTTCCAGACACAAACGAATGGTACTGAGGGCTCTTGCATCCAGATCTTCCTAGTTCTCGTCTGTCATGCTTGTCAGTTTCTTTGTCTTTCCAGCTAATGCCTTTTGCAATCTTTGTTACACAAGCAGATCCCGCATCTTGAGCTTCCATAGCGCAAAGCTATTCTTACTGCTGAATTTCTCCAACTCAAACTTAAAACTCTGCACTTTCGCCATTAGCACAAAAAAAAAGCCCAAACCACTGCTTATGTAACCAAACTCTTCCTTTTATGGAGGACTATTCTTATATGTTTTAAGGTTGAATAAAAAAATAGGTTTAATCCAAAGTTTAGTCCAAACAATATATAAAAACTTTTAATTAACTTCCACCTATTTGTTTATAAAGGGTGATCCTTTATAACTCCACCTTTATTAATAATACTCGATTCTACATAAGTTCATAATAAGACAAAAAACAAAGGTTCGCTCACCTCCACCTTTATTAATGTAATATCATCCACTTTTAAGATGGCATCCACTCATTTAATAAAGGTGCATAATGGAACAAAATTTCATACCATGATCCTCCACAAAACCTTTAATAATTTTGGATTGTCGTACCCTAGACCACGTTGGCATGCGACAATTTTGGAATTGTCGTACTTTATAAAAGGATAACATGCTACACTTTTGCAAATTGTCGCATTGTGTACTATATAAGTGACACAATTTGTGTAAATTGGTGCATTATGTATTTTGTGATGTTTGTGATAATCTGTGAATTTTTTTAATTTCGCAAGTGCATATGTGACTGTTGCAATGTGTCACAGGGACAATCTGCAATAGTGTGATAAAACTTGTCCTAGGTTGATTCACTCTACTCGGCTCGGCTTGGTTAACCTGCTTTGCTATACAGTGACCAGATTCTCTTCTCCTTCGCTCTCTGATCCTTCAACTTTGTACTTTGATACCATTCGTTAGGCAGCAAAAGAAAAAACATAACAAGATTCTAATAGCAAAGCATATAAAACCAAGACTAAATCGAGAACAACAATCACACAATTGACACAATGATTTATGTGAAAATCCAATACAAGAAAAAACCACGGGACAATGATAAACGGTATTCTTATTATTCAAGGGAGAATTACAATAACCAAATCTCAGGCATACAACCATCCTCTCCTCTCCTCTCATACACACAATCATTGTGTCTTGCTCTCACACACTCACTACACATTGCACTCTCACCTCTGTGGGTATGCTCATATATATAACGTCTCTCAAACATATAAACAAATTGATTATAATATGATCTATCTGTTACACAAACTGTTAACAGAATGCATGAATCCACATTTTAAATATATAATTACATGCATGTGTTAGTAAATTCATTGACATATTTACGCTGAAAGGTGTACACCTATTGACAATGGGCACAATTAATGATCTTTTAACCTTATTTAACCTTAAACCCTAATCTGATGGCTATGCATTGAAGATGCTGGCATATCCTTAGTCATCCTCCAAAATCAATGGGTCAGATTTATTGTTCATAACTTTCTTGCATTTATCAAGACATCCGTTAACATGTTTACTTTTTGACATTTACCTAATCACATTAAAAAATTACTATAAGGATATATAATTGCCACGTTTAAATGATTAAATAGGATTAAATTGTGCAGCCAAACATTTCATATGACCACAAACGGATTACAAATTACCACAAACGTTTTATGACATGCATTTTTAACCGACCTTTGGACGTTCTCAGCGGTGAGTTAGCAGTTGTGCTAGTTACAACACAACCTACATACATATCCTTTCCACCATCCATTCATTGGAGCGTTGAATGACCCTCGTTCTATTGTTCACAGTGATCCTTTCACGCACAGCTTATGTGGGTGAGTCATCAATTTTCCAAGATAACCCTCGAGACTGTTTCCACCGTTGATGCAGCGATGGTGAACTCTGCTTCGCCAGCAACGCCAAGCCAAACCTACAACCGACCCCGAACCACCAGGCCCCGGTCCCGAGTTCAAGTCTAGAATCCGTTGGGAAGGAGTTCCAGGAGATCGTCGAGGAACTGTTGAGCGAGCAGAGGAACGGGAGCTCGCTGTAGTGTTGCTTTGCGTCCAATATTGCACGAAGTCGTGGACGAGATAATCTGGCGAGAGCTGCTGGAGCAGACTTCGAAAGGGATTTTTCATGCCATCCATGGCTTTTTTTTAAGGGAAAAAATCAATCTTATCAGGATGTCTTCTTTTAAAGTTTATGATCAAATTAGATTTTGATCGTGTTTTGGAAGAATGTAGGGTTGTAAAAAAGAGATCGTTGATTTCATAATTGGTGGAGGTTTTCTAGAGGCACCCAATTCCATCAAAGGAGGTTTTGAATATGAGGAGATTCCACTAGCTTATGATCGGTGTTATAGATATGAGATTAGGATTGGAGGAGGCTTTGGAGGGAGTGATGGAGACAATGGAGTAGTTGGAAAATTGCAATAGCACCTCAGGTAATGTGGATTGAGCAAGTGTTGCATTTCCATTCATTCACTCTACCATGGAATTGCTTCATAAATCATAGCTAGACTTAGAAGTTTGTGGCAAACTATGAGTCTAGATTATGTGGCCAATCACCATTGACTTGTCACAATTGTGCTGTGTATTTTTATGATAATTGAATTGACACATGCTAGGAACATGTGGACTCTTTGTCTTTCCTCCATGAAAATTCATCAACTAGGTGCATTAAATCCATTTTCACCAAACTATATGAAGTAGAGTTATCTTTGGATGTGAATGACTAGTTATTGATGGATGTAGAAAATATGCCTCCAAAGTCTCCCTTTCAAATAATATTAGCAGGATAGTCTTGGAGATTCAAACTAACTTTGAAAAAAATATAGTGATCGGTTTTCTTTCTGACATTTGAAGGATACTCTCAGGAGTTGAGACTTCTCAAGCCTGTGGAAAATTTGGTTGCATAGTATAGTATGTGCCTCTCCCAGTTCCCAAAGTTATCCAAAATTCCTCTTGCTAAAAATAACTAATGAGTCATCACCTCGAAATTCATGCCATGTAGAGACTACTTTTTGCATCTCCTTGAAATTTGGCTTTTTTTGGGGGCCTTTTGCACCTATTTTCTCTTTTGTCGCGACATATCCTATATAGCACTTGATTTTAATTCTATTGCAACACTACCTATTTCATGCATGATTTTTCTCCTATCACGGTATATCTCACCTAGAAAAAATTTCCTCATGTGTGATATATCATATCATAGGAAACTTTATTTTCTCATGAAACTAAAACTTCAACACTTCATAATTTTTTCAATTTTCCCTTTATTGCACCACACAAAGTTTCATGTCTTGTGATGTACTTCATAGAAAACCTCTTTCTGTGTGACATATTGTAACTCCATAAAAACAAATTATCCACGATGTGTCACACCAAGAGAAAATTATTTCCTTGACAACGTATTACACTGTGAAAAACATGTTTTCTTCACGGCCTTTCGCAACTCCATAATCTTTTCTGCCCTGCAACATATTGCACTTTGACACAAATCTCCACTCTACAATGTATCGCACCGAGAGGTCCCATATGAAAACAGATATATGAAAACATCACAATCTACTCAAACAGATATATAATATATGAAAACATCAAATCTAGAGGTCCCATATGACAATTCTAAGCATCAAATCTACTCAAACAGAGATATGAAAACATCACAATCTAGAGGTCCCATATGACAATTGGCATGATGGACGTTGAAGTCCATCTTTTTCCTTTTTCATGTTCAAATATAAAGCTAGCTATGGAGTATATCTTAGCTAGCTTTTCAACGGTCTCATTTGTCGGTAGTGGTTCCTAAACATGGCTCCAGATTACAAGGGGAAGAGCTAATTTGGAAGAAGTTTAGTCATTAGTCTCTTGATATGACTCTTTATGTTTTCCTAGGCATCTAGATTCATTAGACGACCATTGGAAATCTAAGTCATATTTCCTTTTTTTGTGATGATGAAAATTGTGAATGGTGCGATCTATCGCATGGAAAAAAACTCTTGTGCATTGTGATGTGTCGTGACAATGTAAATTTATTCACCATGCGATATGTCATGAGAGAGGACACTTTTTGTGGTTGCGATAAAGGAAGAAAGTTTTCCTCGGTGAAAAAAAATGCACTTCCCCTTTATCACGGATGATAAAACTTTTGGGCAATGCAAAATGTCATAGGGAAACAATATTTGGAGCGATACGATACATCGCATGGAAAAAAGGTTTTAGGTGCACTATGTCGAAGAGAGACAAAGTTTTGCGTGATGCAATGTATCGCATAAAAGGGAACTTCTTTGCGGTGTGATTTATAGCAATAAAATTAATTTTTAGTGTAAATCGTAAAAAATAAAACCTATGTCGCAAGGAAAGGAATATATTTGTGATATGCATTGTATCGCACGGAAATGAAAATCTTTGCAATATACGAAAACATAAAAAAAAAAAAAAAATTGAACAATTTCTCAGGGGAAAAATTTGGTTTTCTCAAGGCACTTCACCTTATGTGAAACTCAAATTGTTTAAGTTTTCATCTTATGTGCACTTATAAAAAAATTTCCACATGTGTATCGCAAGGAAAATAAAGTTAGGTGTGACATGTGTATCACATGAAGATGATGTCCATTCCTTGCTCTTTTCTTCTTGGTTATGAAATCCAAATACAAAGAAAGTGCAGTCACTATGGATTTTCCATGGACATTTTGTTTCCACTTCCTTTGTTCTGCTCCAAAATCCCACTCCCAGATGCTTTGCTCAACTAATATGGAGTAATAAAAAATCCAATAAGAATGGAACCCCTTCATTTCCTAGGGCCTCGTATTTAGCATGGTCTGATAGTTGTCTAGGGTTAGGGTTAGGGTTTTGGACCCTCTAGAACTTTCATGAAAGTCCATATGTGACTAGCCTCACATGTGTGAGTAATAGAAGTTGATGTGGCATCCACTGAATATCATGACGGTCAACAAGGTAGATCAACTTGTGTGAGGTATAACTTCCTTATACAAACTCCAACTGAGACCATTGTTACAATATCCCCAATAGAGATATGGTAGGATTAATACTTTGTGTTCAATTTGTGGGTTACTGGTTGTATGATTTTGTCAAACGCTTTTCAATTCATAATTTGTTGACAATTTCACAAACATTTAGCATGCATTCTATTCATATACAATTTTTCAAACATATAGAATGTAAGTCAATTACACATGAAATAGAAAGACACCGTGGCATTTTATTATTGATGGAACTCAATCATCACAACAATACAAATCTCTTGTGCGTTTCTAAAGAAGTTGAAACACATTACTCAAACACACAATAAGCAACAATAAAACCTGGGAAGAATTCCACGGTCCTGTTAGAAATAATAGATGTGCTCGTTTAACCATAGACAGTATAGCAATATTTTCACCCA
>JASDQU010224998.1:0-17518 GCA_032191745.1 Picea mariana | reverse complement strand
TATATATATTGTACATGTTAAGCATCACTTGTTATCGTAACGACGGGGGTCGTTACATATGGTATCAGAGTCGGTTCGACCCACGACTTGGGATCACTATGACTTCCATTGATTAGATACTTGATTATAAAATGTCGCTAATTAAACTGATTTGTATTCATGAAGGTAATCATGGTCAGAGGACGCCACAAAGGCAGACGATGGGGTTTTAGGGGAGGAGGTGCAACGCCCCCAGTGGCATCCACGCCCAAGGGGTCTAATCCCCAAGGAGATGAACATGTTGTCGGAAAGGAACATATAGTTGTGGGTGATGTGATTCAGATTATGAGGTCCTTTCAGAGGATGTATGAGGCACTAATCAACCATTTGGATAGAGATGAGGAAAGGGCGTCGACACCTCCTGAGGGTCCACTGCGCACCCCAATCGGTATTGGTAGCATTCACCGCAAACTAGAGAAGGTCAAGTTTCCCGAGTTATTTGGTGCCACAGATGGTGCAATCGCCGAGGCATGGTTGGAGAATATGGCGATGTGTTTTTCACTTCAAGAATATACCTCCAACATGAAGGTCTGCATGGAGGTATTTCAACTGAAAAGGAGCACTCTTCTCTGGTGGAAGACGCTCCTTCCATAATTGAACATGATAGTCGAAGACGTGTCATGGGAACTGTTCGAGGAATGGTTCAGAGAGGTATCTGTCTGAGGAATTCATTAAGCGTCATCTCAATGAGTTCAACACCTTGCGATAGGGCCACCATACGGTGCTCGAGTACAAGGCTCATTTCATGGAGTTGCTTTGGTATGCTCCGCACCTGAATACCAAGAAACTTAAGGTCAACAAGTTCATGTTCGGCCTTAATGTCAACATTCATGTAAAGGTGAGGGTTTTGATGCCTCAAACCTTGCATGATTTTGTCCAGAAGGCCCTCATAGTAGAAGACGAGATTATCAGTGGGGGCAGAGCAGGACCCCAGGGAGACCGACGGGAGAGGTGTCATCTGGTGTGCAACATCATCAGACACTAGCTAGACATTCACTAGGATATCATGGCATCCAAAGGGGACCCACTTTCACTACACCTCGACGACTAGCGCCTTAGTAGTATACTCCTTACAGAGGACCACAACACCAACAACAGCTTTGGTCGCAGCAACAACAATTTAGGCATGTTCAACAGAACATACGAGGGTTCCAGGCCGGTGGGTCGTCAGCTTCTACTTTAGGTACCAAGAGTACTGGACCAAAGAAAGGGTGTTGAACATGTGGAGAGCCACATTACTAGCGTGACTTCCTAGTTGAGAGGACCAGAGCATCTAGATCAGCCAGACCCACTACCATGAGAGATTTGGGCAAGGCCCATCAGATTCATGCAACGGTGAATAATCGCCACGAAGAGCACCAGTCGACTATGCTCGAGACGTCAGGTACCGTCGTTGACCTGACCCTTAGTATTTTAATAGATCTAGGTGCTACATAGAGTTTTATTTCTGGTGCAATGCTAAAAAGAATTAAGGTAAAGGCAGTCAAACATGACAAGTTTAGCTTTATAGAAATGGCATTGGGAGCCAAAAATAAGGTTGGAGGGAAGGTTACAGGGTGTAGCCTTAACCTGGGAGATTTTGTCACAAGGGCCAACCTGTACGTAATGATCTTAGGTTCTTATGATGTTGTGATCAATATGGACTAGTTGGAATTGCATGAGGCGATACTCAACTGTAAGATGAAACAATTCAGCTTGGTCGATGATGAGGGATAGAGACGCGAGATTTTAGGTCGAAACCAGGGAGTTTCCCTGAGGTTCATCTCTTCCTTTCAGTTATAGAAAAGCATGCACAAGGGATGTCATCTATATTTGATCCTTGCATTAAATGAAAAATGTGTGGTGGAAGGACTAGAAAACTTTCCAGTAGTACGAGAGTTTGCGAATGTCTTCTCAGAGGAGTTACCAGGGTTGCCGCCTGAGAGGGAATTGGAATTTACCATAGACCTAAAACCTAGAACTGAACCGATAGAAAGAATGCCTTATCATATGTCGACCCCAAAGTTACAGGAGTTGAAAATGCAACTAAAGGAGTTGCTGGACCTAGGAATTATATGTCCAAGTTTCTCATTGTGGGGTGCTCCTGTTATTTTCATATAGAAGAAGGATGGGTCATGGAGACTCTGCATTGACTACCGCTAATTGAACAAGACAACGATCAAGAAACAATATTCGTTGCCAAGGATTGACGATCTGTATGATCAGATGAAAGGCGATACAATGTTTTCAAAGATTGACTTGAGATCAGGGTATCACTAGTTTGGGATTAGGGAGGATGACATCCCTAAGACTGCCTTTAAGACGAGGTTTGAACATTATGAGTTTATTGTTTTACAGTTTGGAGTGATGAATTCCCTAGTGGTATTTATGATCTTGATGGACAGGGTGTTCCGCGAATACTTGGACAAGTTCGTCCAAGTTTTTGTTGACGATATTTTGATATATTCTCGAATGATGGAGGAGCATGAAGAACACTTGCGCTTGGTACTACAGTGTCTACGAGAGAACAAATTGTTTTGGAAGCTGTCGAAATGCTCATTTTATCAATCGAAGATTCATTACTTAAGGCATGTCACCTTCGGAGAAGGTATCGCTGTGGATCTAGAAAAGGTCGAGGCTATTATGGAATGGTTTGCGCTGATGAATTTCCCAGAAGTGCATATCTTCATGGGTTTAGTGGGATACTATCAACATTTTTTCAAAGATATACAATCTGATTACGAAATTGTAGAAGAAGAACAAGAAGTTTGTTTGGACCAAGAAATGCACGGAAGCATTTCAGAGGATCAAGGAGTTGTTGACGACAACGTTGATACTAAAGGTCCCTAACATGCATGAGGACTTCTTGGTATGCATTGACACATCCAAGGAAGGATTAGGTGGAGTATTGATGCAAGACGGTCGTGTGATCGCTTACATCTTGAGAAAGTTGAGAAGGCATGAGGAGAACTATGTGACACACGATTTGGAGTTGTTAGCCACTGTTTATGCATTGAGAGTTTGGAGACACTACCTGATTGGACAAAAATTTGAACTAAAAACAGACCACTGTGGTTTATAACACATTTTTATGCAGAGCGACTTGAACGTGCGACAAAGGCGTTGGTCGAAATTGCTTAGCGAGTATGATTTCGAGATCACTTACATAAAAGGAACTATGATCAGAGTGGTTGATGCGTTGAGTCAGAGACCACACATATTTTCGATGATGCCTCTTCAGATGAATCTACGTGAAAAGATTCTAACTTTACAATGCGACGATGACTGGTACAAATAGGTCAAGGATTTTATCAGACAAAACACAATGATGGTACTTAAATTTAAGGTATTTACCGTGTACAACGATGAATTATTGAGATTTAAAAGTCGAATTTGCGTACCACCCAATGACGAGTTGAGGAGTTTGATACTAAACAATAGAGCAGTTTACATGGCTCATCCTGGAGTCACGAAGATGAGGGAAGACCTTAAACCCTTATTCTTCTGGAAAAGAATGAAGGGAGACATAGTCAACTATGTGGCAAGATGTCTAGAATGTTAGCAGGTGAAGGTTGAACATAGACATACGACAAGATTACTACAACCACACGCTATTCTTGAATCGAAATGGGAGATCATTTCGATGGATTTAATTTTTGGATTGCCAATGACGACAAGGAGACACGAATCAATTTTTTTGGTAGTTGACACTCTGACAAAGAGTGCTCATTTTATTCCTATGCGTATGACATATCAGGCACCTGGCATAGCTAGATTTTTCATCAACGAGATAGTGAGTTTTCATGGTGTGCCTAAAAGGATAATCTCCGATCGAGGATCGGTGTTTACAGGACGATTTTGGACTAGTTTCCAAGAGGCCTTGGGAACCCAACTTAACTTTAGTACCACATATCACCCAGAGATAGATAGGTAGACCAAAAGAACAAACCAAATCTTGGAGGATATGTTGCATATTTACCTGATGGACCAACATAAGCATTGGGAAGATTTCTTGCCACTGGTAGAATTTGCATACAACAACAATTATCAAAGCACCATTAAGATGGCACAATTCTAGTTTCTTTACGGGCGACCATGTCAGAAGCCTCTGAGTTGGGATCGGCTTGAGGATAGGGTCCTAGTGGGGCCAGAAGTGATCCAAGAAATGGAATATAAAATGCAAAAATAAGACAAAGGATCAAGGAAGCGTAGGATCGACAAAAGCATTATGTCGATGTGCATTGTGTCGACCGTAGTTATGAATTCGGCGATCGAGTCTTCTTGCAGGTGAAACTGCATAAGAGTTTGATCAAGTTTGGAAAGGGTGCTAAACTCTCTCCTAGGTTCGTGGGACCCTTAGATATTGTGGAAAGGAAGGGGCCCATGGCCTATCGACTAGCCCTACCTGATTCTTTGAGGCGTATGCATAATGTTTTTCACGTATTTGTTTTGAGACATTATGTTAGTGATCCTACACATGTTATTGACATGATTTCCTTGCAGGTATCGGACGAGGGTGCGCTCAATGTGGAGACAATCCACATCCTAGACCATCACATTCGACAACTACGACGTCGAACAATATATTAGGTCAAGGTCCAGTGGGAACCCTATAGTCCGCACTCAGCGACCTGGGAGGACACATATGATATGCATCAGCGGTTTCCATTTTTGTTTTATAGCTAGACTTATGATATTGTGATACACTCTATTTCGGCACTTACATACTATGAAACTTCGGGACAAAATTTAAAACAAGAGGGGGCGTATGTAACATCCCTCTGGTATTATTGAGCGAATGTCAGGCTCTGCACCTTACTTCTGTGCCTACATTTTTTCCTCAAGAAGGTCATGATTTCTATGTGAGCCAACCGTACTTGTCCCTTCGATGATTTATGAGAAATGAATTACTTACCTTGTGCACACAGGATGTAGTTATGGTGTATTGATGCATGTAAATTCTAATTGGTCAATGGTGGTTTCCCTTGTTTTATATTCCACAGTTTCTAAGTAGTTGGCAATTTTAAATATTATCTAATCCAAAAATTCTGAGCGAATGGAAATTGAAAATTTAGGTCTATATTCTAATGGCATGTAAATTCCGCTCGTCGAATTTCAGTTACTGTCAGTAGATGCATTTTAATTATTATCTGAATCACAATTTTTGAGTAGATGGAAAGTGGCGGTTCTTTTGTTTTAAAATGAATTTCCATTTACTCACAGTTGGAAATTCTAAATATCATCTAACCCACAAACTCTCATCGATTCGCAATTGAAATTTATGTCTATAATCAAATTGCATGTAAATTCTTCTTGGTGAATTTTAATTTCTGACAGTTGACAATTTTAATTATTATCTAAAGCACAATTTTTGAGTAGTTGGAAAGTGATGGTTCCTTTGTTTTAAAATGAATTTCAATTACTGTCAGTTGGCAGACATTAATTATTGTCTAATCTGTGTTTTTGGAGTGAATGGAAAATTAAATTTTAAGCCTATATATCTAACTGCCTCGATTCCTTTCGGCAACCATAAATTCAGAATCACCACCTGCACTCTAACCATGCTGATACATGTAAGGATTTAAATGTGGAGTGAAAAACATTCTAGATGGACCGTTGAATGTTTACTTATACCTTGATTAATTACGCAGAGACTCCCTTGTTTTGATTACACCGAGATTTAATTATCCCTGGAATATAATTTCTCAGAGATTCTTTTGTTTTAAATACGCCTAGATTTTTAATATCCTTTTAAATAATTACACAGAGATTTTAATATAATTACACTGAGATTTTAAATAATTAAGAGATCCCTTGTTTATTATTGCAGATATTATAATTACCTTATGTTCTTAGTAATCATAGAATAACAACTTATGCATGTCTGACCGTACTGACAATAGTAGACAATTTTCATTTTAAAGTTATTTAAACAATGCTTTAGAATTTGTGTGATTTTTATCATTAATTACATTGATATACAAATTGTGTTTAATTCATTTGTCGATAAATTTTATGTATATATTGTACAATTGGATGAGGTAAGTTGCATGATATGTAAATCTCATATGGGTTGCAGAAGTTGTAATGGTTTAAATGTCAAGGATGGTAGAGATATGATTGAGATGTAAATTGATTGCAGTATTAAAATAATCAACACTTTTATTGAGGATAGTAAGGGTTATAATATTGTATAACTTAAAGGTAGAGGGTTATCATGAAGGAAAAGGTTATGGTGAGGTATGAGGTAATTGAAGTAATGATGCCTAACTTCAATTATGTAAAGAGTACAATAATTTTATCTGCATTGACATCTTGATGTACTTAAAATTTGTGAAGGTTTTAATGATGTGTAATTAGTTGTTAGTTATCAATTAATTAATAATTGCCTCAAGGTTTGTAAGGTGTACAGTGATTTTAATTGTGTTTTCTATCTTAGGGTATGTGTTGATTAAGGGAACTCTGGATTTTTATAATGATGAATGTTTCCTTGACTAAGGGAGACCCTCGCTCAATGGTTGTATATCGCTTCTTGCGCAACGCAATTTAATGGGATGGATGATCGCTTTTATACTTGGTTAATAGCTAGATGCCATGGCCCATGGAATTTTGCTGACATATAATTATTTATGCATTACATTGTTTGTTTATACATGTGAATGATGTGTTGATGATGCTGGACTGATTTAGAGATAGATTATTAATGCGCAGTTAATTAAAGTCGATATATGTATGTCAACGATAATGATTATCCTTGCCCATGATTAATTGATGTTAGGATTTGTAGACTGAATATTTAGTTGATCATTGATGTTGTTTTTTATCTTGGTCAACTTGGTCGATTTTGTTGAGGGGGGGTATGTAGACACCTCCTTGTTCCTCAGAAAAGTTTCCATCCCTGAGACCTTAAATGGTCACAATCGATGGGAACCTGGGCTTGAGCGTTGCTTATGTGTCATGGAGGTCCTAACCATTGCAGTGTATGATGGGCGGGTAGTCATTTTTATTCTTCGCCTGATTCAATGTCGTATGTTGCTTAAGCTGCATGGTGTGCTAGCATGTTAGGTCGTTATGTTTATGTGTTGTGCGAATTGCGTTCGTTATGTTCATCGTCGAGCTGTGAAGATTGATCTTATTATCTTCCTTACTTCCTATTGAAATATATATATATATATATATATATATATATATATATATATATTGTACATGTTAAGAATCGCTTGTTATCATAACAAAGGGGGTTGTTACATATGGTATCAGAGTCGGTTCGACCCACGACTTGGGATCACTATGACTTCCATTGATTAGATACTTGATTATAAAATGTCACTAATTAAACTAATTTGTATTTGTGTAGGTAATCATGGTCATAGGATGCCATAGAGGTAGACGACGGGGTGTTAGGGGAGGAGGCACGATGCCCCTAGTGGCATCCACACCCAAGGGGTCTAACCCCCAAGGAGACGAATAGGTTGTCGGAAATGAACAAATAGTTGTGGGTGATGTGGTTGGGATTATGAGGTCATTTCAGAGGATGTATGAGGCACTAATCAACCATTTGGATAGAGATGAGGCCAGGGCATTGACACCTCCTGAGGGTCCACCGCGCGCCCCGATTGGTACTGGTAGCATTCACCACGAACTAGAGAAGGTCAAGTTTCTCGAGTTATTTGGTGCCACAGATGGTGCAGCCGCTGAGGCATGGTTGGAGAATATGACGATTTGTTTTTCACTTCACGACTATACCTCCAACATGAAGGTCTGCATGGAGGTATTTCAACTGAAAGGGACTGCTCTTATTTGGTGGAAGATGCTCCTGCCTCAATTGAACACGACAGTCGAATACGTGTCATGGGAACTATTCGAGGAACGGTTCTGGGAGAGGTATATGTCTGAGGAATTCATTAAGAACCATCTCAATGAGTTCAACACCTTGCGACAGGGTGACCGTACGGTGCCCGAGTATAAGGTTCGTTTCATGGAGTTGCTTCGATATGCTCCGCACCTGAATACCAAGAAACTTAAGGTCAACAAGTTCGTGTTTGGCCTTAATGTCATCATTCATGTAAAGGTGAGGATTTTGATGCCTCAAACCTTGCATGATGTTGTCGAGAAGGCCCTCATAGTAGAGGAGGATCTTATCAGTGGGGGCAGAGGAGGACCCTAGGGAGACCGACAGGACAAGTGTCATCTGGTGCTCCTGTCATCTGGTGCCCGACATCATCAGAAACCAGCTAGACATTCACCAGGATATCATAGCATCCAAAGGGGACCCACTTTCACTACACCTTTGCGACCAGCGCCTCAGTAGCAGACTCCTTATAGAGGACCAAAACACCAGTAGCAACGTCGATCACAACAACAACAATTTAGGGATGTTCAACATAACAGACAAGGGTTCCAGGCGGGTGGGCCGTTAGCTTCTACTTCATGTACCAAGAGTACTAGAACGAAGAAAGGGTGTTGGACATGTGGAGAGCCACATTACCAGTGTGACTTCCCAATTGAGAGGACCAGAGCATCTGGATCAGCCAGACCCACTACCGTGGGAGATTTGGGCAAGTCCCATCAGATTCATGCAACGATGAATAATTTCCATGAAGAGTACTAGTCAAATGTGCTCGAGACGTCAGGTACTGTCATTGACCAGACCCTTATTACTTTGATAGATTCAGGTGCTAGAGAGAGTTTATTTCTGGTGCAGTGCTAAAACGAATTAAGGTAAAAGCAGTTGAACATGATGAGTTTAGCTTTATAGAAATGGATTCAGGAGCCAAACAAAAGGTTGGATAGAAGGTTATGGGTTGTAGCCTTAACCTGGGATATTTTGTCACAAGGGCCAACCTATACGTCATAATCTTAGGGTCTTATGACGTCGTGATCAGTATGGACTGGTTGGAATCGCATGAAACGATACTCAACTGTAAGACGAAACAATTGAGCTTGGTCGATGATGAGGGATATAGATGCATGATTTTAGGTCGAAAATAGGGAGTTTCCCTGAGGTTCATCTCTTCCTTGCAGCTACAAAAGAGCATGCGCAAGGGATGTCATCTATATTTGATCCTTGCATTAAACGAAACATGTGTGGTGGAAGGATTGGAAAACCTTCCAGTAGTACGAGAGTTTGCGAATGTCTTCCCAAAGGAGTTACTAGGGTTGTCGCCTGAGAGGGAATTGGAATTTACCATAGACCTAAAACTGAGAACTGAACCGATAGAAAAAACGCCTTATCGGATGTCAACCCCGGAGTTACAGGAGTTGAAAATGAAACTGAAGGAGTTGTTGGACCTAGGACTTATATGTCCAAGTTTGTCATCGTGGGGTGCTCCTGTTATTTTCATATGGAAGAAGGATGGGTCGTGGAGACTCTGCATTTACTACCATCAATTGAACAAGGCAATGATTAAGAAACAATATCCGTTTCTAAAGATTGATGATATGTATGATCAGATGAAAGGCGAGACAATGTTTTCAAAGATCGACTTGAGATCGGGGTATCACTAGTTATGGATCAAGGAGGAAGACATCCCTAAGACCACCTTTAAGACGAGGTTTGGACATTATGAGTTTATTGTTTTACCGTTTGGACTGATGAATGCTCTAGGGGTATTTATGATCTTGATGAACGAGTTGTTCTGCAAATACTTGGACAAGTTCGTCCAAGTTTTCTTTGACGATATTTTGATACATTCTTGAACGATGGAGTTGCATGAAGAACACTTGCACTTGTTACTACAGTTTCTACGAGAGAACAAATTGTTTGGGAATTTGTATAAATGCTCATTTTATCAATCAAATATTCATTACTTAGGGCATGTCACCTCTGGAGAAGGTATTGCTATGGATATATAAAATTTCGAGGCTATTATGGAATGGTATCCATCGATGAATTTCCCATAAGTGCGTATCTTCATGGGCGTAGTGGGATACTATTGACGGTTTTTCGAAGATAGATAATCCGATTATGAAATTGCAGAAGAACAAGAAGTTTGTTTGGACCGAGAAAGGCGTGGAAGAATTTCAGAGGATCAAGGAGTTGTTGACGACAACATCGATACTAAAGGTCCCTAACATGCATGAGGACTTCTTGGTATGCATTGACACATCCAAGGAAGGATTACACGGAGTCTTGATGTAAGACAGTTGTGTGATCGCTTACATCTCAAGAAAGTTGAGAAGGCATGAGGAGAACTATGCAACACAGTATTCAGAGTTGTTAAGCATTGTTTATGCCTTGAGAGTTTGGAGACACTACCTGATCGGACGAAAATTCAAACTAAAAACAGACCAATGTGGTTTACAACACATTTTTATGCAGAGCGACTTGAACGTGCGACAAAGGCGTTGGTCAAAATTGCTTAGCGAGTATGATTTTGAGATTACTTACATAAAAGGAACAATGATCAGAGTGGTTGATGCATTGAGTCGGAGACCACGCATATTTTCGGTGATGCCTCTTCAAATGAATCTACGTGAAAAGATTCTAACTTTACAACCCGATGATGACTGGTACAAATAGGTCAAGGATTGTATCGGACAAAACAAAATGATGGTATCGAAATTTAAGGGATTTACCATGGACAATGATGAATTATTGAGATTTAAAAGTCGAATTTGTGTACCACCAAATGACGAGTTGAGGAGTTTGATACTAAACGAGGCTCATAGAGCAGTGTACATGGCTCATCCTGGAGTCAGAAAGATGAGGGAAAACCTTAAAACCTTATTCTTCTGGAAAGGAATGAAGGAAGACATAGTCAACTACGTGGCCAGATGTCTAGAATGTCAGCAGGTGAAGGATGAACATAGACATACGAAAAGATTACTATAGCCACATGCTATTCTAGAATCGAAATGGGAGGTCATTTTGATGGGTTTCGTTTTTGGATTGCCACTGACGGCAAGGAGACTTGACTCAATTTTTGTGGTAGTCAACACTCTGACGAAGAGTGCTCATTTTATTCCTGTGCGTACAACATATCAGGAACCTGACATAGCTATATTTTTCATCAGCGAGATAGTGAGTTTGCATGGTGTTCCTAAGAGGATTATCTCTGATTGAGGATCGGTGTTTACAGGAAAATTTTGGACTAGTTTCCAAGAGGCCTTGGGAACCCAACTTAACTTTAGAACCACATATCACCCAAAGAAAGATGGGCAGACCAAAATAACAAACCAAATCTTGGAGGATATGTTGTGTATGTACCTGATGGAACAACATAAGTGTTGGGAAGATTTCTTTCCACTGGTAGAGTTTGCATACAACAACAGTTATCAAAGCACCATTAAGATGGCACCATTCGAGTTTCTTTATGGATGATCGTGTCAGAAGCCTCTGAGTTGGGATTAGATTGAGGATAGGGTCTTGGTGGGGCCAGAAGCGATCCAAGAAATGGAAGATAAAATGCAAAAAATAAGACAAAGGATCAAGGAAGCGCATGATTGACAGAAGAGTTATGTCGATGTGCATTGTGTCGACCGTAGTTATGAATTCGATGATCGAGTCTTCTTGCGGGTTAAACCGCATAAGAGTTCGATCAAGTTTGGAAAGGGTGCTAAAATCTCTCCTAGGTTCATGGGACCCTTAGATATTGTGGAAAGGAAGGGGCCCATGGCCTATCGACAAGCTCTGCCTAATTCTTTGAGGCGTATGCACGATGTTTTTCACATATTTGTTTTGAGACATTATGTTAGTGATCCTACACATGTTTTTGACATGATTTCCTTGTAGGTATCAGATGAGGGTGCAGTCACGGCGGAGACAATCCGCATCCTGGACCATCACATTCGACAACTATGACCTTGAACAATATATCAAGTCAAGGTCGAGTGGGCAACTATAGTTCGCACTCGGCGACCTTGGAGGACGCATATGATATGCGTTAGCGGTTTCCATTTTTGTTTGATAGATAGACTTATGATATTGTGATACACTCTATTTCGGAACTTACAGACTATGAAACTTCGGGACGAATTTTAAGACAAGAGGGGCGTAGCAGAATTATTCTTTGAGGACACTTGTGTGCAAGTGATCCGGTTCATTATACGATTCACTATTTTGATTATGATTATGATATGTTGTGGATCTGATGATATGTTATTTTTGCTATATTTACATTGGCAGGTGTTATTCACTCGGTTCTCCTGAGTGTGCGGGGCTCTGGACGTTAGAGGATGACGATGGCATCGATGGATCTCCTTGGACTTTGGATCGAGTTAGGGAGTGGACTGTTATGGTTTGGATGTTGTTGATATTACACATGTGACATATAATTAGATATTATGATGTGGATTGTTATCGAGGAAATGTTTCGTTGATGGATGCAGGTTGACGATAGCTTGCTGACCAGACTCACATTTGGAGTAAAGGGGTCACATACGACAACCAGAGACATTGAGGGATAGGTGTGGCCACATCCTTGCCGCATCCTACTATCACTCCCGCCATGGCACAAACAGTAGGTTAACGATTACCTAGTTCGAGAAGACCCATGATGTCGTGAGGGAAGACTATGACAGTCGTCACGATGATTCTAAGGGGTGCACAATAAGGCAGGGTCCTTATTCCTTAGAGGCCCTTAGTCTCCCATAAGGTCACCTGACGGAGTATTGACTCCAGGGGTTTGACGTCTACCAAATTTAGTCAAGAGGCGAGTGGCACCGTTGGAACATGTAGTGCATCTAAAAGGGCACATCGTGCAAATAAAATGGAAAGAGGTGAGTAGCACCCTTGGAGCACGTAGTGCGTCCTGAAGGGCATGTCGTGATTTTAACTATGGTAAGTTAATAAACCTAGTTCCTAGAAAACTATGCCTCCTTAGGACCTGGTCGGCCTTAAAATGAATGATGTGATGAGTAAAGTTTAATAACAAATTTTCCCTTAAGAACTGTCACCAAGCCTAGTGAATTTAAAACCTAGGTCTAAGTAGAACATGTGAACAAAAAAAACTAATTAGACATGTAATAAGAAGGGGGTAAAGAAAATTCAAACATTAATAATTACAGTAAAATTTTAATGGAGGATTAATTTATTAAAAGGGTAAATTCTTGTCTTTATCTAAACTTGATAATTATGAACTTAGTTAAAAGGGGAACTTAAAGAAAAGGGGAAACTTAAAGAAAAAGGGGAATGTCTAACTTAGTAAAGAATCTAGCCTTTGGAACTTTCTATTTGTGAACTCAACTAGGATTTAAGTAAGGCATAAGTCATTAAGAAATGTAAGGGAATAAAGGGACACCGAGGAGTGATTTTGGGAACACTTTTAGGTGGGTGAGGGAAATAGGCTAATTTAATTAATTAAAAAATTGATTTTCTAGTGCAACTAAGGGATCGGGTGACATGTGTATGGGGGAGGTTTATCCTAATTAAATTTAATAAAAGAATCTAATGAGGGTTTGAGAAACTAATCACTAAGAAAACTCTATAAAAAGGATGGTGAAGAAGGAGTATGGATCACGTCTAGTATGTGTAAGGTTACGTTGCCAAAATTTTATCTTGACTTAATTGTTTTGTGGGAGTTGGGATACCCAGCTTGGATAATGAGTGGTAGCTCGACCTTGCGAGGTGATATGGGAGCTAGCATTCTCTAGTATTGTGTGTGTGGCCCCTTTGCGGCTCGGGGGGCTCAGGGGGAAAATATTACCCCTACGTTGTTTGGGAGGCACCGGTGAGGTATTAGTGGTCAGTAGGTGGGAGCTGGACGAAGCGCATGCGCGAGACAACGTCTACGAGATCATCGCCTACAAATTCGGTATATGTATGTGAATTTGTTTGTATTTTAGTTAAAATTATCCTGTATATGAATAATAAAAATGATGAAGGTTGCATTTTATTTCCGGCACATGAAAGATAATAATGATGATGAAACAACCAGTGCATTTCCAGTTTGAAGCTATTTTATCTGTTCTTATTAAGGCATTAAATATAAGCTTTTATTTAGTTTCAAATTCCTATTGTGGTTTTAGGATGATGATAGGTAGTCGAGCTGGGCTCTTTAAACTTGTTTTGTATTATAGCCCCTCCCTTTAGTAGCAATTACTTGATTTCTTTAGCTAAAAATTTTAAACCTGTTATTGTGCAGAAGTAGAAAACCTTAGAGACATTCATTTAGTGTGCAAACAGGCTCCCCCATAAATTGTTGATATTTTGGACTTTGAGTCATGTGGATTGTGATTTTTTTGGGAAGTTGCTTATTAGTTTCTTCCTGTTGTATTGAATTTCTGATCACTACTTCTCTGGTATTGTTTTCCCCTTATTTTTTTAACTTAATGGTAACCATCAGGGAGATTTCGCACCTATCACTATTACAAATTTTACCCCAGTATTAGTTGGACTGTTTACACCTTCGCCACCCTCCTTCTGGCTTGCGTTGTTTGGATATTATAGCATGAAGTAGTTTCTCGGACTATTGAACGAGTTGAGTGGGTGATGAGAATTTTTAGGGAGATCCATACATCTCTCATGATTTAACCTTGCCTCAACGTCCCTCATATATTTGTGTCCTGTACCTAGGCTTTCCTTCCACCCAACGACCTGGATGTTTGTTCTTCCACCTAACCCTTCCCTTGCTCAGCGATTGTCTACCGATCCCCTATGCCTTGCTTGTTTTATTGCCTCTGTGGGTTCCTTTGATGCCCAAGATTTTTTCCCGCTTCATTGTCCGCATTACTGAGTGACTATCAGGATCTGCGCCTTCCTTTTGTGGCTACGTTTTTCCCTCAAGAAGGTCGCAATTTCTATGTGAGCCAACCGTACTTGTCCCTTCGATGAATTATGGGCAATGAATTACTTACCTTGTGCACACAGGATGTAGTTATGGTGTATTGATGCATGTAAATTCTAATTGGTCAGTTCTAATTTCCCTTGTTTTATATTCCGCAGTTTTTGGGTAGTTGGAAATTTTAAATATTATCTAATCCGCAAATTCTAAACGGATGGAAATTGAAAATTTAGGTCTATAATCTAATGTCATGTAAATTCTGCTTGCCGAATTTCAGTTACTATCAGTAGGAAAATTTTAATTATTATCTGAATCACAATTTCTGAGTAGTTGGCAAGTGGCGGTTCTTTTGTTTTATAATGAATTTCCATTTACTAATAGTTGGAAATTCTAAATATCATCTAACCCACAAAATATGAGTGATTGACAATTGAAATTTATGTCTATAATCAAATGGCATGTAAATTCTGCTTGACGAATTTTAATTTCTGACAGTTGGCAATTTTAATTATTATCTAAAGCACAATTTCTGAGTAGTTGGAAAGTGACGGTTCCTTTGTTTTATAATGAATTTCAATTACTGTTAGTTGACAGACTTTAATTATTGTCTAATTTGTGTTTTCAGAGTGAATGGAAAATTAAATTTTAAGCCTATATATCTAACTGCCTCGATTCATTTCGGCAGCCAGAAATTCAGAATCACCACCTATTCTCTAACCATGCTAATGCATGTAAGGATTTAAATGTGGAGTGTGTTATCACATGAACTAGTTAGAGTCTTGTGGGTTCGTGGTTTCTACCTAAGTATGTAATTTTTCCCTATCTCTATCCTTTTTGAATCCACAAGTCTTAAGTTTGTCCCCTTTCGGCGTGTAAAGTCATCTTTTGTGTTCCCTTGTTCATTTGTTCACCCTGGTTTCCCTTAATGTCCTACCCGAAAGGAGTCTCGGCCCCAAACCCCTCTGTTTTCCCCAAAGGATGAACACTCGTCTCCTTTTTTAGTCACATATCTCTATGGTTTCCCAGTCCACAACCAGTCATCCAGATTCTTGATCATGTAGGCTGCAACCATGGACACAAAGGGAGACATACAAAGCAACCCATATCGGGCTTAAAAGTAGCAGAAAATTTTAATATTTTAGCGGGGAAGATTCTAGGAGAAGCTCGAATCAGCGGCTCACGAGCACTCGGAAGTTCAAATTCGCATGAAGTATAGCGCCAGAGCAGAAGCTCCAAATCCCAGAGGCCCGGAGCGAGCATGAGTCGTTGATCTCGAGGGGGACAGGTGGCATCCGATCCAAGTGTTCAGAGAAATGAGATTTGACAGTTTTAAAGTGAGATTTGCATAAAACTTCCGGAGAGCCGAAGCTAGAACTCGCGAAGCAATCATGGACCATTGATCTCAAAATCAACAGAGAGCCATTGATCTTAGCGGCAGTGCCTCCCCAAGGTCCCGAAGTGCCCAAAGTGCTAAAGTGGCCGAAGGCCCAAAGTGAATATGAGCCATTGATCAGTAATAGCCATGTGTTGTCAGATCCATAGCTCCGGGTGAAAACAAAGAAGGAAAAATAAGTTTGATATTTGATTTTCCTGGAGCCTGGAGACCCAGAGTGGATATCAGTCATCCATTCAAGAAGACATGCGTCATAAGATCCATGGCTCTGGGTAAAAGCACTTGGAAGCCCACATTTTAGTTTTGATTCTTTCGGAGCCCGGAGACCCAGAGTGGATCTCGTCCATCCAATTCAAAGAGGCACGTGTCGCCAGATCCATAGCTCCGAGTAAAAGAACAGCAGGTAAACATGAGCTAGCCCCCAAGCCCTAGAGAGCCAAATGCATGTCACCTATCAACATAGACAGGTGACACTCTTATGGTTTTGACACATGGCACTCTTTTCAAGTATTCTCAGAAACTCCTCTAGCCTGTTTTCAAGTGACACATGTTACCTCTTCGTCTACGACACATCAACACGGTGACATCTAGCTTCCATGTCAGATCATCCTTTGGGAGGTGTTATTGTTCAACGCCAAAAGTAGTGCCCCACCCTAAAGCACGCTTTTGGCAGATCCTAAACTGGTGGGTGAGTAAGCTTGGCGGTGGTGCCAAATCTAGCCAGTGCGCCTAGATCTCAGATTGTGACCGGATCAGCGGCCACGGTCTATTGCAGGGACACAATATGCTTGGGAGATATTTTTCTTGAGTGGTCCCACGATGGAAATCATGGTATGGAAAAAATACTATGTGGCGAAATGTGATGTATTGCGGGCCCAAAAGCATTCTGAACCCAAACCACCTCTGAGCGGCCCCACAATTTCATGTTTATATGGAATCATGTCTGAGAGTAGCAAGTGACTGCGCCCTTGAGAATTAAGTCTCGTTCAATATCCAAGGAAAATAAGTTAATGGAAGGTAGGCTGGTGGTTGAAACCTTGGCTCACCCCATAAATGGAAGGCATGGAAGCCCGACTGTGGGGACTGAACCGTCAGTCTGTGGTACTACTACGAGTAGATTTCCCTGCAGACGCATGTTGATCTGAGCTCGCGTTTGACAGAGGGATGCACATTCAGTCTGACATAAGAAGTCACCGACGCAAAGATTTGATTGTAGTGACCAGATCACACTCCTGATAGTCGGGGACTGTTCTGAGTATAAATAGATAGTTTTTACATTTTGTTAGGGTTGTCAACTGGTTGAGAACAACTCCCTATTTTGTAATTTTTTGATGCCAGAACTATTCTTTAGATGTGTATAAGATTTGAGACTTTCATATTAATA
>JASDQU010224996.1:0-17572 GCA_032191745.1 Picea mariana | reverse complement strand
ATATCATGATTGGTAGATGTTATTGTCAATAATTTATTTTAGCAAATGTTATCCATCATTATTTTGATGTTTATGGTGGTGTTAACATCATTTGATGACATGTATAAAGTTATTACTTTCCTTTTGTTAGAATGTGTTTTCATGAAAGGGAAGCACAAGGTGCAATTTTATGGGAACCATGAGGAAAATTTAAATCATAGCACATTTGAACTATGTGCTTAAGTGGTTGCATTAGGTGGTGGCCCCTTTCTCTCATTCAATTTTTCGAGTGATGAACCTTTATTATTTTTTATTATTTGGACTTTAAAAATCTAGGCCCTAAAAAGTCTTATTAGTCCCTACCCTTCAGGTTGGTAGGGACTAATAGTAATCGATTTTCATCCTTTCTATTAAATTCAAGGATGATTTAAAGGATGGAAATTTATTTTAAAATGTAGAAACCTTGGCGAATCTTACTAATCCTTCATATGTCAACTATAAATGTTTGGCGATATTTTTGTAAAAATATTCAAATTTGTAAGTATTTTATATAGTTTTTATAAATTTTTGGCGATTTTTAAGGTAAAATAATTTTATCCTATAGAATTTGGGCGAATCATTTTTAAAATAGCGAATCTATTTTTTGGAAAAACCATTAAAAATTAGCCCATGAGAAAAATTTAGCCCCTAAAATCATCCCTGATTAAATTGACACAAAAACCAAAAACTTTTCGCTCATTTAACCAAAGTTTTAAAAAAATCATATAATTTAAGTTGGAAATTCATATACCTAAATCAAAATTTTGATTTCGATTTCTTATTTGGCCTCTTCTCGAGGCACAAGGAAAGGATAGCTTAGTTTAGCTCATAGTATTGAGTACTCATTTTTTGCAAACAAAGTAATGCTAGAAATGAGTCAAGCATTACTTCTTAACATTAAATGTAAAGATATAATGCATAGATCGTAATAGTCCATAGCACATTGCATTTGCTGCCACCTACTCCATATGATGCCACCTATGCCACCATGCAAAGCTACACAATCCTGCAGTTTCTTTTCTTTACCTCCTCCTACACACAACTTGCCTGTTGCATGCAACATCAATCTACCGCATCAATCTGGCAAGGATGAGAAACCCCTGCTTTACTGCGGCATGCAACATCAGTCTGGGAAGGGCGATGAACCCAAGGATACTTTGATGATCGGTTACATAGAAAATAACTTCTCTTTGTAAGTTTTGTTAATGAAACTTGCATCTATGTATTCAAAACGTTAATGGAACTTGCATCTATGTATTCAAAATATATGAAACTTGCATATGTGTATTCAAAATAAAATTTGCATCTATGTATTCGAAATGTTGCAGTATGGTAGATGAACTAAAGCAAGCAGAGGAGGAAGGCTTACTAGATTTCACTTGGGAGGTCGAGCACTCGCTTCCATTTATTTGCATCCATCTCGCCCTCCCTTCCTTATTCGTTTACAAGGTGAAGATAAATGGAGTTATTAACAATGTTTGTTTCCTACTCGAGCGTGGCCCTTATGTCACTTTTATCTTTTTCTTTGGCTACAACCATTAACCATAATGTTCCTGCCATCTTCATTTTTGGGGATTCTCTAGAAGACGCTGGTAACAACAATTTCATTGCTGACAATATAATTGCTAAAGAAAATTTTTCGCCTTATGGGGAGACCTTCTTCCATCGCCCCACTAGTCGTTTCTCTAATGGCCGAATTGCATTCGATTTCATTGGTATTTTTGTTCTCCTATTTATTTAACTCATCTCCCCTGGTGATAATTATATGGTTGATTATTTCATGAGATTAATATGCTTGTGATATTTGTATCTACAGCTAACAAGTTAAGGTTTTCATTCCCACCTCCATGTTTGAAGCCACAATCTGACTTTTCTCATGGTATTAATTTCTCATATGGAGGAAGCAAATTACTGGATTCCACGGGCAATTACTTGGTGCATACCAAAATAGATAGATGTTCAATCTAACAGATAGAGATTAATTTACCTATTCAATATAAGCAATTAAACGTTGTTGGTGTTTTCGTTGCAGAATATCACCCCTTTAAGTCTCCAAATAGTGGACTGTGATATCTTCTATGTCGAATACTAATCCCTTCTGCAGTTGGGAGATAGTAAACTGTAAGAGACAAATTGACCCAGTAATTCTCCCATATTCATATGTTCTTATGTTTAATTTAGGGAATATCTCTAGAACAAGCTTTCAAACGTCTTCTTAAAGGGGTTCCGACCCACCTTGACTCACCCTCGGGATGTGCTTCCTACCTTCCTCTGTCAGGGACCTAATCTTTTATTGTTGGTTACCCATATGCCGCAAGGAGTAGTTTTTTCCCCAAGCCTATGGTGAAGAAGTTGGCATTATAGTAGTTGGTTAATTAGATTGTGCTAACCTTAAAGCGGTCTGGAAGGATAGGTAATAAGTCAAACTAATTTTGATATTCATCCTCTATTATTTCTCTATCTATATATAAAGAATATGGAAAATCCAGGTCACTACCTAAGGTTTGTTCGCCCGTCACATTTTTCAGACAGTTGACGAGGAAATATAGGTAGCATTTATATAAATTGTAGCCTTAAATTGCATGCATATACTTTCATGGCTACAAGCACATCGTTGACACTCAAAATGAACCATTATTGAATCTAACACTGAAAATGAATTATCATTCGCTCTTTGTTGTAAAAGTGAAAATGAAAAAAAAGATTAGGATTTGTAGATAGTTGGCGGCCCTTACCTTCCCATGCAATTGCCCCTGAAGTGTCAAGCAAATCAATCCTTCACAAAAGGTAAATGGATCGATCCTCTCCCAATGCTCTCTTTCTTTGGTGGTATTGTAATGCGAATCAATCCTGGACGAAAGGTAAACGACTCTATCCTCTCCCAATGTTCTCTGGCTTTGGTGGTACAGTAATGCTCTAAGATTGACGATCAGTACAGTTGACACGTCGTTAACAAGTGCATGCATACCATACGTGTTGGCACTAAGTCTTCTTGTAATCTTATTTCATTGTAACCCTAATGTCGTGTCACACACATATGAATCTGGCTCATTTACCGTAAGGCAATCCCTACAACAATAATTAAAAAATCCCAGAGTCAAAAAAATTCTTCTATCTATACATAAGCTAGACCAACAAATAACTCAAATAACCATTAAAAAATCATGAGCTAGACGAAAAAATAACTCATGTAACCATTAAAATCCTTTAATGAAGGAAATACAAGCCCACACTCAATGTACATTAATATTTCACTCATCAATGTTCCAGGTAGCTTCGCTAACCATTACTAACATAATAGATAATGAGTCTCCTTTCTACAAGCAACAATGGCTATCACCCTATATATAACTTGTGCACATGACAACAAAGGACGCAGATTTTGAATACTTAACAAATTAATATAATTTAAAAAAAACTTGTTGATGTAGTCAATGAAACCAGGTCATTACCAAGTTTCAAACTAGCCCCCTCGCACCTAATCCGGGGGTTAACTAATTATCAACAAATCAAATAATGATGTTGTGAGGGGATTGTTGATATGGTTTCGGGCCGGGTATCTCACCGACGGGGATGCTTTACTTGAGAAAGAAAACATTGCATCTCTCATGTGATCCATGTGAAAAATAACACTGAGCTTCTTCTTTAATCGCTTGGGCTTGCTACCGTCAGAGTATATTTTTAGTTTATAATCCAAACAATATGACAATCTAGAATTATATTGTCATCAGGTTATAGTCCAAATAATTAATTTAGTGTCTGCAGGTAATTATTAGGCAGTGACATGGGAAAGCTCACACCAGCCACGATAGGTAAGTTTTTAGTATTTTTTTTATGTAGTCACAAATCACGAGGTCATGAATAAACCAGCGGAATGGACTTAGGTGGCAAATAGCATGGCCTTTTTTGCGAAAGAAAACATTGCATCTCTCTGATGTGATCCGTGTGAAAAATAAGACGGAGCTTCTTCTTTAATAGCTCATAACACTGGTGTTTAATCTTCATTACATTGGTTAAGATGGATATATTTATAATAAATACTTGCACCATTATATTACAATAACTTATACTATTGTGTAACTCTACTACTATTGGGTAACTCTAACTGTATTATATCAATTGTAAAATATCAATGCCATATCTATTGTAAGATCAACAAATTATCACAGTATCGTCCCATTCAAATTATGTACAGAAACGAAATTAACAATCCTGTACAGAAATGAAATTAAAGTGTAGAAATGAGATTACAGTCGCAACAAGGCTGCGTTTATTCCTTTCCTCATGCTGAGGTAATGGTGCGAAGTTTCATAGAATTCAATCAAACTCCTTTACCTTCTCGGCAGAGACTTGTTGCTCTGCAACTTGTCTTATTTATTTATTTATTTAGTATTTATATTAAAAAAATTTAATGTCTAAGCCCTAAAAAGTCTTGTTATTCTTGTTATTATTTGTCCTTTTAATATATGATAAAACTTTGTTGATTTTGAAATTAATATCTATATTTCATACTATTTTGTTTCATTCTATTTTGTTTCATTTTGAAGATATAATGGTGTTGACTGATAGGAGAAATATTTCTCAAAGGTTCATGCAATGAGTGGATGAATATTTTAAAAATTTTCACTAACATATATCATTTCCAACTACTGCAATTGTTGTTTCTATTTTCTATTTTTCAATGATTAATTTATTAATATGAAATTGTGTATTTTCTTTTTAGTAGGAAATCCATTTATATAATATGTTAGTTTGATTATTTTATATATTTTATTAATTTAAAAAAAACTCAAATATCTATTAAATCATTCCATATTCATGTTTAGGTTGTTTTCATCATTGTAATTTTTAATGAAAATTTGAATATAATCATTTATGAAATAAAAATGGAGATTTGGTCCTATCTAATTTGATTTGTTAATCTTCTATTACTATTACTTTTATTTGTGCACAATCCCTTCCTATTAATTTCATGGCAGTGCATTTGTATTTTCTACAATGATTTCCTTGATTGAACCCATTCATGTGACCACACCCATCCATTGAATCACCCTCCATAAAGAATTCATTTCACCAATGGCTCTTCCAGGGTTATTTCCTATGCTAGTATTGTTGACCTATAAATCAACCATGATCCATATTCTAGCATCCCATGTATAATAAATTAGTCTTATGATTCACTTAGTGACTCCTACCAATCATCATAACTCTAATGACTTGTATCAATCATCAACTCTTAACATGCAATATATTTATACATATTATTCAAATGGAAAGTATCCTTCCCATTTGACCTCTATTTACTAAAGCATATTGTCAAACTACTAAAATACATGATGTAATTTAAAAGAGTCAAATCTCATACATTCCTTTGTACATTGTTTCTTTATATGCACCCATACTACCCAATATATTTCATTGGGAAGTGAACTTGTCGATACATGTTGTTCATCACCTTCATATGGTTCGTTTCTTTTCGATTATGATATCGTAACCCTATAAAGTTAACCCTCCACGTGGCCTTCCAATACACGAAAACTCGCTTAAATTGGTAAAATAAAAGCATAGCTAATATGATAGTTAACATAAGGTATATGATTGAATTATCACATAGGAACTTATCAATTAATTGTATGTCTATGCCTTTAGCACATTTCGCTAGGATAAGAAAATGTTATGTAAGGTGATCATCGTCGGAAGAGTCCTATGTGTTAAATGTTTCAAAGAAATCGTCCCTATCAATCCACCCAACGACGACGTGATCGAGAAAACATATCTAAACTCTTCCCTTACGCCTTGATAACACTGCTCCAACAATACGCCAATGGTAACAAGCACAAATATTTTCTTGTGAATTTAATGGAAGATGTACGAGTCTGACCAGGTCCAAGATGTAACACACCAACATTTATTACATAGTTTTAAGTGGGGAAGATAAAGCATAAAACTCTCGATAGAAACTTAATAGATACATCATTTAATTATGGAATCCTCTAATAGTGTAAAGACTCATATTGTGATTGTAGATTTAACTTTAATTTCTCCGAAGCTTCAAGCAAACAGGTATGTAGACTTTATAATCTATATTTCATGCTTTTTTGTACAACTAAATATTAAACTAATTATGATCTCCTATGCAAACAACCAATACACCCAGATGACAAGATGCCATTCATGCAGTCCATGAAAGTAAAGAACTTGGAAGCTCTCAGGCCTACACCTATTTCCATTCCATATTCTATCACAATGACATATACAAATTTATTTGACAGAAGGGAACACTGCCCAAGATACCATGAAATCTACCGTATTTTTCAAAATGACGATTACCCATCCAAAATGAAGACATAGATGAATATAGGAACATCAAAAGAAGTGGTATCCACACTCTAGAATCTTTCTTGATGCTCTTCCCCTACAACGAAGTTGCATGGTGGTGTTTCTCCCACCTCCAAAAAGAGATAGCCACCATATTCAATGAGTCTTATTATAGCACAAGTTGAAGGTTGGGGAAATCCCGACCCAGCTACAAAGAAAGTGCTACAACTTGGGAATCCTACACCCAATGTAACCTTGATGTAAGTCTCTCACTTCAAGGGTGACTAGATAACTCCAGGGAGGTGATATTGGTGACCCTAGGGGGAATGAGACGTGTTATCCCATACCCTAGGGATAACCAAGGAGATCACATACTGAGGCCCACAGGTACTATACATGAAGTACCGAGAGCCATATGACTTCAGCATGGCCTCGGATGGCCCCTCTTTTCTTCAGTCTAGCCCATTTATCAGTAGCAGCGGTATCCATCCCACCAACTCGGTCCTAAAGTAGCAGTAAGTCTTTCTCCCTGAGGTAATGAGTCCGGGTATCATGGTATGTGTCACTATGATTCTTGAATCACTTGAATATGTTTCATTGAATTCTCCTTCATTTCATAATATTTTCTTGGAAATTATGCTCTTTGACTTGTTCATACCTGGAATGATGACATGATTCCCTAGTAAGTTGATCTCCCTTTAGGATGGGTTTCCACTGGGTGGCTCTATGAAATTTCATCAACCGTTCCCTCAATACTTACCACTTTCCATACTTATTCCTCTCATTTCCCCCTTACCTTTGTTCAAGCATTGGGATTTTCCACACTAGGAATGGTTGTACCTTGCCTTGTGGGAAGAAGGGGCTAAAGTCTCAGAGGGTAAAAGTAGCTGGCAAGAGTTAAAATCCAAAAATGAAACCTTTGATATGCTTCGCCCAGGGATTCCCAAGAAAGAAGTAAAAATGATCTCATTAAGAAAAGGGAACCTATAGGATAAGTAAACACTCAAGGTATTAGTTGGTGGATGGGAGGTCTCATCATGATCTAGCCTATTATGACCATGGGCATGTAGCAGTATGACACTACCATCTATCTGGTCATAAAACTAGGGTAGTGGCTCTTGGTTCTCATCACAAGCCAGCCTTCTCATCTCTATGAAATGCTTGTGGATAACGTTGTCACCTCTGGTCACCAAGCCAAGACAATATCCCTCAACTCTTCACTTGAAGCATAAAAGAAAAAAATAAAAAGAAATGAATCTAAGAATAAAAGGCATTGAATAGGCTGGGAAACAATGGCATCTATGACAAGGTGCAGCTCGCCCTCTACAAAAACACCCATAGTTAAGATCTGCATTTCCCTATTATCACTGCACCCCATGCCCAAACACTTACCCCACACCACCTCACACACTTACATGACCTAGATTGGTTCTCACCTAGGAAACACCCCAAACTTAAGGAGGATTATCCCAATAGGACACCCTGAGACCTTCTCCAAACATGACTTGTTAAATTGTGTAACGTCTTTGAGCATTTTTCTGGGTAAAGGGGGGTTTGATGCACATGTTTGGGTAATTTAATTATTGGATGTGATTTACATGTTATGGTCCCTATGACTTATGAACCCCTGGAGGGCGTACTTGTTGCTGCTATGGGACCTTTCCCGGTGGACAGGTACACGTGGGGGAATGATTAGCTCGGACCTCCATGGGGTTGAAATCCCACAGATGGATGTTGTAACCCCATCCAAGGGAAGGAAGTCATCAGAGACTTGCACCAGGAAAAAAGAAGGGTGTTTCCCTTTAAGACATTTTGGAAGACCTAGACCCAGGGCGATCTTTCTCTTCCACCTGAACGTTGAACTTTGAGACCCTGACCATGGACGTCATCCAGAGCTAAGGTTTGCATATTGAGGGAAGTTGTGAGCTGGTTGGCACGTGTGGGCATCATCCAGGGCCTTTGGAGGCCAAACATTCTGCATCTGGAGCCCAATGTTCTACTTTAGGGGCTCAACGTCACCCTAGAAGGGCATGACGTCACCCTTGGAGGTGATTTTAGGGGTTAATTAATTTTGTTTATTTATAAATCGAATTTGTTTGTAAATTGGCCAGGTCGGCCTTTATTTGACTTGAAATTAATTAAAGGTCACCAGTTTTGTATAAATAAACATAAAGTACATTCATTTTTACATCACAACTTCTCACACAAGAGGAGAGGTCTGAAATTTGTGCCCTAGAAGGGATATTGGCTGAAATTGTGAGGCACACTCTTGTACAAGGTTAATTTTTTGCAATTTGGATCAATCTTTGAATATTTTATGGTGATGTTTCATGGTATTTCATGATTATTCTGTTGGACAACTGAGGGGGGGGGGTGAATCAGTTGTTACTGTGCTTAAACAATTATGCCCATTTTAAACTCTTTATAGAACACTCAATGATGATCACAATAATGCAGGGAAGTAAGAAATAGAATACTTAACATCAATCACATACTTGAAATATACAGAGACAGATATTTCCTAAGGAAACCCATAAAGGGAGAAACCTATTCTTCTTGATATGATAAGTAATATTTATTTTCGGTACATTATCATTCTTAGGAGCACCAACTCCCTTTGAGGATACCACCTCTGTTTTACAAGCAACAACTTGTTGAGAGCACCAACTCTCTGTCTTCTCTAACACCCATTATAAGGAAGCACCAACTCCTTGGTTTCTCTAGAACCCACTAGAAGGAAGCACCAACTCCCGGACTGTTCCAGCACCAACTGGATGGAAGCGCCAACTTCCAGTTACACAGGCACCAACCTATATAATAGAGAACAATATTTCTCCCTTGCACCACCCTGCCACCCTGGTTTTTCTGGCTGCAACCAGATGGAAGCTACAAATCCCTATGTTCAAGCACCCACTTGAAACTCCGAGGACAATAGTCCTCCCTAGCACCTCCCTACCACCCTAAATAAAAAATAATTTGTTCCTAAAACTTATTACAGTGATACAGTGTTTGTCAAAAGGCTTACCAGTCTCATCATTGTTTTGTTGCACTGCTCTGCTCTACTTGCATCATTGTCTTCCTGCTTGCATCTCCTTGATCTTTCTGTTGTTATGCTCTGTCTCTTTCTTTTGTGCTTTATGATTTATGTATTATTTCCATTGAATGTGCTACGCCTCTTCTGTGCATTTCATCTCTTGCACACATCATGCTTCTACCCGCATGAAATAACTCTCAACAAAAGAAACCATCTCTTCTCTGTTCTACACATATTTATCATACCAAGTCATCTGCCAGGGCATACACTCAACTCTTATTCCTATATGGAAATCATTCTAAGTCTATTCTTCATCAGTGGTCGTTATCCTGGGATTCTTTGGCTTCTTTGGTAGTTACAGTCTTTGACACATTTCCATCTGTCAATTTTCTAAATGATCAATCTTCATTCCACTGGCAATTACCTTGAGGCTCTTCAGCTCCTCTGGAAATCACCCTACAAATCCTCGAGTTCTCTAGCCGATACAATCACTAAGTTTCTTGTAGTTACAATCATTCCTTTCTGGAAGTTATAGAGAGAACTTCAGCACGCTTGTTCCTTTGGTGCCTTTTCCCTTCCTGAGAAAAACTTTGCAGCAGGCACTAACTTTTCTTGCTAAGCCCCTTCTTTTCATGTGACCATCAGTGGTGACCAAACACTTATTCAAAAGGTGCTTCCTGATTTCTGTCTAGTGAGCGCTGACTCTATTTCATGATATCACCTTGGGCTATGAGCCTCATGTGACCACGTGATTGTGAGTGCATCCATAAGTGGTTTGAGGGAAACCCGCAATTCACTACGAGCCTCCACACGTCCTTCTCCTAAACCGTGGTTTCATTTGCATCCCGTTCATGAAAAATTAAGACTCGAACATGTTCTAGCCCCATGATGGAGCACGACCATCCATATCACGATCTTGATGGTGCTCCTGAATGGATGGTTCAGATCTATATTCTCAAGTTTGCGTACCATATCTCACCTTCCTACATCAACGACTGAGATTTACTTCATGATCCGAGCTCCAAGAGTTTCAGTTCTCAAACCCTGTTGCTGTTGACTGGATATCTTCCAGAATGGAATATCTACTAACATTTGTCCTCTTCAATCAACGGCTCTGCCTACTGGAGGGACACATGTCTCAACGATCAGGTGACATGTGGCCCTCCAAACCAACGGACGAGATCGATTTCACCTTTCGGGCTTCAGGAGTTTCAATTCTCAAACTCTTCTTTCTCCCAGAGAATTTCACTCAAAGTCTATGATCCAACGATGTGTGTCCCTTTCAGATCAACAGTCATGATCCTTTCGTGTTTTCGAAATTCAGAGATTTCAACTTACACTGTCCTTCCACTAGAGTATATCGATGGATGAGAATGATCCCGAAGTGATCTTTCAGGTCAGACATCTCATGCCCACTTCGGGACTTCAGAGATTTTTTCATTTTCTAGTGGTAAATATCCCAAAGTAAAACTCTCGAAGTGATGAAACTCTTGCGTCACTTGATGACGTGTCAGGAGCCGATAAGTTTCCACATGTCACTTTGATTCATGATTTGCATGGACCTGAAATGTTGATTTCAATTTGACACTTGTCATTCTCTGACTGTGTCGTGTGTCCTTGATCTAACAATCGGGATAGTATCTTAGATTGACGACTGAGAGTGCCTTCGAACCTTTGTCATTTGGGACTTCGGGACTTTTGATATTTCTTGGTGGTGAAACTCTCGAAGTAATTCTCCTGGAGCGACGTATATTTCTTACGTCACTTGTTGACATGGAACAAGACAATTTCCTCTCGACGCTTGTCATCACCTAATTATGCCATGCGTATTTCTTGACGTGGTATGTTGACATGGTCTGTCGACATGGCCTTCTGATGAGGTCTGCCACTATGCCCTTTTGTTGACGTGGTCTGCTAGCCAATAGCCCTGAACCAACGGTCCTTGTTTTTCCTCCAAATCTAACGGTCCTTATTCATTTCAGGTTTCTAGGATTTGGGTATTTCATATCTCAAACATTCCAAAGTGTAACCTCCTCACGACTTTAAACCAGAGCTAAATGTTGTTCTTCGATCAGGATCCTAGATCGATGGCTCGATCTGTCTACAATGCAACTCTTCTAGCTTATCCTGTCCTTCTACTTAGAATGATCCAATGGCTGATGAAAATTTGCATTTCAGGAATTTCAAATCTCAATATTTCCAGAGTGTAACCTCCTCGCATATTTTAGATCCGAAGTGAATCTTGTTCATTGATCAGGATTTTAGATCGATGTCTCTATCTTTCTGCGATGCAGCTCTTATGGATTATCCTGTCCTTCCACTTCAAACTAATCTGATGGTTGTCATTTACTCCGGCTCTCCGACTCTCTGGATTTCGATTTTTTCAAGTCTCAAACTGAAAAATCCTCGTAGTGATTTACTCTGGATTTGAGGATCATGTGCCACCTGTCAATATTNGGCTTAACCTTCATGAATTTATTTTTGGATCCAATGATTGTTGATCCTCGGTGCTCAAATCCAATTCCCATAGTCGGTTTGAGGGCAACCTTCTTTTCTCCCCGCAATTCACTACAAGCATCCATGTGTCCTTTCTCCTAAACTGTGGTTTCGATTGTGGCCCGCTCACAAAAAATTAAGACTCGAGCATGTTCTGGCTCCGCAATAGAGCACGACCGTCGATCTCACGATATTGACGGTGCTCTTGAACGGACGGTTCAGATCTGTCCTCTCAAGTCTGTAGACCAGATCTCACCTTCCTACATCAACGACTGAGATTTACTTCGTGATCTGGGCTCCAGGATTTTCAGATCTCAAACCCTGTTGTTGTTGACTAGATATCTTCCGAAATGGAAGATCTATTGACATTTGTCCTCTTCAATCGACAACTCTACCTTCTTTCCTTTTTCCATTCACAATCCTTAGTCTCAACAATCAGGTGACATGTGGCCCTCCAAACCAACGGACGAGATCGATTTCTCCTTTCGGTCTTCGGGAGTTTCAATTCTCAAACTCCACTTGCTCTCGGAGCATTTCTCCCAGAGTCTATGATCCAATGATGCGTGTCCCTTTCGGATCAAATTTCATTATCCTTTCGCATCTCGGGACTTCAAATATTTCAACTTACACTATCCTTCCACTGGATTATATCGATGGATGAGAATGATCTCGAAGTGATCTTTCAGATCGGACGTCTCGTGTCCACTTCGAGACTTCGGAGCTTTTATCATTTTCTAGTGGTAAATCTCCTGAAGTAAAACTCTTGGAATGATGTAACTCTTACATCACTTGATGACATGTCACGAGATGAGAAACTGCCATGTGTCACTCTGATTCATGATTTGCACGTACCTGAAATGTTGATTTCAACTTGACACTTGTAGTTATTTGACTGTGCCATGTGTCCTTGATCTAACGGTCTAGATAGTATCTTAGATCGATGACTGAGAGTGCCTTAGGACCTTCGTCCTTCGGGACTTCAAGACTTTTGACATTTCTTGGTGGTGAAACTCCTGAAACAATTCTCCTAGAGTGACGTAACTTGCTTATGTCACTTGTTGACATGGCACAAGCCAATTTCCTCTTGATGCTTGCCATCACCTGATTATTCCATGCATATTTGTTGACATGGTCTGCTGACATGGTCTGTCAATGTGATCTTCTGACGAGGTATGCCAATATGCCCTTTTGCTAATGTGGTTTGTTGGTCAACATCCCTGAACCAATACTCCTTGTTTGTCCTCCAAATCTGACAGTCCTTATTCATTTTGGGTTTCCAGGCTTCGAGTATTTCATATCTCAAACATTCTGGAGCGTAACTTCCTTGCGACTTTAAACACGAACTAAATTATGTTCATCGATCAAGATCCTAGATAGATGGCTCGATCTATTTGTGATGCAACTCTTCTATCTTATCCTGTCCATCCACTTAGAATGATCCAACAGTTGACGAAAAATCGCATTTTGGGAATTTCAACTCTCAAGCTTTCCAGAGTGTAACCTCCTTGCATCTTTTAGATCCAAAGTGAATCATGTTCGTTGATCAGGATCTTAGATCGATGGCTCGATATTTCTACGATGCAGCTCTTATAGCTTATCATGTCCTTCCACTTCAAACTGATCTAACGACTGTCATTTACTCCAGCTCTCCGTCTCTCTGGACTTTGGGTTTTTTAAATCTCAAACTGAAAAATCCTCGAAGTGATTTACTCCGGAGTTGAGGATCGTGTGCCATCTGTCAGTCTTGACGAGGGACGATCCCTACTTACTTCGGGACTTCGGGACTTTGACAAGTTCGCTCTCCTACGCTCATCCAAAGACTTAACCTTCGTGCATTTATTTCTGGATCCAATGACTATTGATCCTCGGTGCTCATATCCAATGGATCAGATCTATACTTCTCCTCTATGCTTCCTCTGGTCATTGGGCGCTAATCTAACGGTCATCAGGTATTCAGGATTGGTGATCCAATGGCCACTGTCATTCTTCCTCCTAAGCTTTTTGATCTCTTTGACTTAGAAGGTTTTCTAAGTGTTCAAGGTTCTCGACCTTTTCTCCTCCTACGAGTCCTTCTCTTGGACCTCGACTGCACTTCTGGAAAGCGCAAAGCGCTATATCTTCTGAGCTTTGATCTCTACATACTCACGCTATTCCTCCTGATCTTTTATTTTCATATTGTTCACTTCTTCTCCTGAACTTATTCTTTCCTTTTTTTCCATCATTGATGCTTTCCTCATTGTTGCTTTTCTTTCCTGTAAGCATACCATCATCGTTGTTGTTATTTCCATCAATGACAAGCACACTCTGCATGTAAACATGCCAACATATTCTTGGTGCAAGTAGGTAAAATCTGCAATTTTTGTCATCTATTGAATGGTTTATGTATGGTTTTATTTTCTCATACAAGATTACAAAATTTCATGATATGCTTAATGCTTGAAGTAAGGAAGTTAAATTGTCACTTTCTTACTTTCTAATTTCCAAGCTTTTCATTGAATTGATCTAGTAACTAGTGAAACCATAGAACCCTAGTTTCCTATCATTCTAAGGTTTTGACCTAGTTATCTTTACCTAAGTTCTTATCCCATAAGGAAGTCTAAGGAGAGAAAGGTGCTAGGGCCTACAATTGCCTACACCCTGGTATCTTGTTTTCTTGAGGAAAATGTATAGGGGGACTTAAGTTACTACTTCTCCTGTGCATTCCTCTTGGAATTTTGTGCACTATCAAAATTGATTTGCAGACTTAGAAGAAGTTGTCCTTTTGACTCCATAAGCCCTAGAAGGGACTAGTTCTAGCCTCTCTCTTATTGAAGGATTGATTAAACACTCTAACTCTCTTCCTTGAAGAGTTTTCTAACTTCTACTAACCCTAAACTAGACTAATTCATTAACTAACTTATTTTTGTTGCAAATCACTACTACAACCATAATAATCCATGCTAATTTCCCGCATTCACCTACATAACTTGCACCTATATCACTCAGAAATTGCTTGTGACAATTGCCAATCAATCTACTAGATAAATGCTAAGTTTACATGGTGTTTCCTTGCAATTTTGAGCACTAGAATTTGTTGTTGTTACAAAATATTGTTGCAGCCATCTAACTACAGAAAATTATTTTCATAAGTGACATTAAATGCTATATAGACATTTCCAAATTTGCTTGTGACAATTAATTATCATTCAACCTAGTTAAAGCTACATTTTCTTGTCTTTTTCAAGCAATTTCAAGGCATATTTTTTGCGGTTGTTACCAAATACTTATTGTTTTTGTAAATTGTTACATTTCTACAACTTTATATCAGCTAGCCTATTTTTTTAAGGTTCATGGTCTTAAGAAGAACTAACATCATATTTTGTACTCAAAAGCTATCATATTTTCTTTGTTGTCTTGTTCTAGGCATGTACACTCCATTTTTACCGTTGCTTCATCCCTTAAAGACATTAAGAACCTTTTGACTTGAGTGACCAGTGAGAGGGTGGTTTTCTTGCATCCTTTCCTTAGTTGTATCATCCCTTTAGGTCATTGGGGACATATACCTTGGGGTGAATTTGATATACTCATGAACATAAAGGGGTTTCCTATTAAGGTGACGGTGATAGGTCACCCCCTGTTATGCTAATCTTGCATTCACTTGCCTTGGGATTTGGGAAATTACATATTGTGCGATAACAATATGGATTAAGGGAAGTTTAATGATAATTCCCTCGGAAGGTCAAGTAATGAAACAAAATATTGGTTTAAAATGGTAAGTGAAAAGAGTTAAATGGGTACCAAGTAAAGAGAGAGTTTTCAGTGCACCTGTACTTGCCCGAGAAACAAGAAAAATCCAAGTGCAAAGCAATATATCAAGTGGATCAGAAAGTTAATCTTGTTGTCCCTATCTTGCAGAAGTTATATCAGAAATATATTACATTCAAATCAACAAGTAAAAGGTCTATATTAGTTAGCAATGTCAACAACAAAACTAGTAACCAATGTGGACCGAAAATAGCACTTCAAGACTGAATAAAGTGTTGGCAAATATTGAACAAGCAACGAATGCGTGTTGATGGTTGTTGTCATTAATGGAAATAGTGGAGATGGCAGGATATGAAGGATAAAACCCCTTGGGGATTCGGACGTAAAAGCTCAGGAGGAACAACATTGAAGAAATCACGCGCAACAAGAGTTTGTAGAGTGAAGGAAGACAGCGACCTAGTGACCATTGGATCCCATTCAAATTTCCCGGAAGGCCGAAAACCGTCAGATTTGCAGAAGTTGCGAGGGAAATAAGTCATCGGAGATTTGGGGATCGGGACTTTGAAATGCCTAGTTCACTCGACAATGAAAACCCTGAAATCGCAATATGCGATTTCGCGATCTGATCGCAGCCGTTAAAGCCAAGGTGAAATCCCGATGGGATCTGGACCGTCTATTCGTGTGGACGCGTGGCAGCCTGGAGGCTCCATCGGAGAATCGGGGATCGAGACTTTGATGTCCAGTTCACTCGACAACGAAAACCCCGAAATCGTGATATGCGATTTCGCGATTTGATCGCAGCCGTTAAATCAAGAAGAGATCGGGACCATCCACTTGTAGACAGGAGGCTTCATCGGAGTTTCGGGGATTGGAGTTTCAATATGCAAAGAATACAATGCAACAAAAATCCTGATTTCGCGATATGCAAAATCCCGACTGAATCTGCACCGTCAGATCAACATGTGATCTAGACCATTGATCCAACTCACGACGGTAGACCACGTCACCCAGGGACACGTGGCACAACCAGGGAATGACAGGTGTCAGGCAGATCTAACACTTCAGGCACATACAATTCACGAATCAAAGTGACACGTGGCAGGATCTAACACGTGCCAAATCATGTGTGACGTCAGCAGAGGCATCGACAATCGGGACTTTGATATGTCAATAACACACTGCAACAGAAACTTCGAAATCGCGATATGCGATTTTGCGATGTAATCACAGCCGTTGGATAAGAATGAGATCTGGACCGTTGATCTCCATCATCGAAGAATCGGGGATCGAGAATTCTATAGACATGTGTATGATGACATCTAAAATGCCGAAACCCCGATGAGAGGCCTGACCGAGGTCTTATGTTGACGGTCACATGGACCATTGTGTAGCCGGAAGGGGCTAAAGCTCGGGAAAGGATCACATCGGGAATCGGAGAATCGGGGGATCCAAGTACATGTGCATATCGACAATGAGAATGCCGAATTCGCGATGAGTGAAATCCCGATGGGATCTGAACCATTGGATCAAGCATTGATCGGAGGGTTGTTGTTGTTCTTCACACATTAACGCTTCAGTTATGAATCCGTTAAGTGAAACAGACTCATGATGACGAATGGGTTACCGTTTCAGTTGCCAAGACAGATGTCCTTGGATTTCCCATTGGAAGGGGAAGTGGAATCGTTAAGGAATCGTGTATAAAATAAAATGAGCGAGACTGAATTGGGTTGGTCGTTCTGTAGGGAAAAAGGAACGAAATAGAAAGAAAGAAGCAAGGAGAAGGTGTTGAGGATGAAGTTTAATTGATGTACAGAATGAAATGAAATGTATATCAGAAACAGAGAAAATGACAGGCAGAGTAGAAGAATAAAAGAATGACAAAAGAACGTGGTGCAGAGCAGACTGTTGAAGAAGAAATGAATTGCAGAACAATATGCAGAGTAGACCAGTGAAGAACAATTT
>JASDQU010224995.1:28857-43928 GCA_032191745.1 Picea mariana | reverse complement strand
TAAGTAATTAATGTATTAATTATTAAAGTAAATTATTAACTATTTAATTGAATGTTTATTGAATATGTAAATTATATTTCATACAAAATATCTAGAAGCATTAAATACCTTCTTGAGTTTGATAGATGGTGGGTATGATGAATTAAATGAGCATGGTGGGGTGTTATGTACATTTAGGGGAAAATTATCAAATAACATTTATTAGCTAGCATGAGAAGAAAGACTTTTCATTTTATTTATTGTTGTTTAATGCAAGTCATTTATATGTAGTTTTATTTTAATATTTTCCCAAAATATCTAGATAAGGGAGGTTGATGGATAATAATGAGGGTGTTTGAGGAGACTTGGGGAAGTGTGCATGGAAACTTGATAAATAGGGAGAATAAGTAGAGAGGAGGGGGAGGATGGGGAGGTTTTAGCATGATGAGAGGTTGTGAAATTCTTGGAAGATATAATTCTTGTGATAGTTTTCTTTGAGCATTTGTTCTTTGTTATTCTTGGGGTCATGGGCATGGAGGGTCAAGAAACCAAAAGGTTTATTTGAGCTAGGAAGCCGGCTAGTCTCTTAGTTGGCAGGGAGGATTTTGTTGTTTCACTCTGGGAAAGTGGGAAAAGAATGCTTGGAAGCATCTAGGACTACATTACAATTGATGAGCTTCGACAAACTAAGGAAGAGGAATTTTTTAGTGGTATTTGTTGTTGATATTTTGTATATAATTTTTTTTTAAGTTGCAAATATTAGATTTAATCTATTACTTATTTCATCATGCTATTTAGATTTGTCATTGAGCAAATGTAGAAGAATTGTGTAAATGAAATGAAATTATGTTAAAACAAAGTTGTTATTGTGTATGTATAAAATGAAAGATTAATTGTTTAACATCCTCTATGGGTGTTACACAAATTATATAGTTGATGCAAGATTCTTCGTTGATTATTCAATCCAATTTCTAAGTGGGGTTGATCAGCCTTGGGAAAAGTCATGTATCTTTCAAAAGACGCTAAACTAGATTTCAAATTTTCAGTTTTCCCCAATATGGTCACCAAAAATGTTGACTCTTGAATCCATTAGCACCGAAACGAAAACCTCATGGGGATACAAATCTCCCTGTGTTTTTCTAGAGGTGGTATTCCTCTTTGTTTCATGATATTCTTGGAATTCTAGATTTTCAAAATAATATAGGACTTCGAGAAAGTCCACTGTGATATTCAAAGAACTATAAAGGTTACAAAAAATAAAATAAAAAAGTTTTATTTTAAAGAGAATTCCTGAGAGATGACGAGGAACCTCACACATCACATATTTGAAAAAGATAAGAAAAACTTCCTCATATCCATCATAGTTAAAAAAGATTTCTGATCACATAAAAATAAAATAAAATGGTATGCACACATAAGAGAACTTTAATAGAGTAAACACATGTGGAGCTCAAATAAATAAAATGATATATCAATATCAAGTATTTTATACTCAAAACTCAAAGTTATAAAACACCATCAAAACTGATCCCAAATTAATTCTCTTGGTATTTCTGAGAAATATAAAGTTTATTACAAAACATTGAAATTTAAATGTGTTTGCCCATAGGATTGGGATTGAATCTCCCGTGGACCATAAATCAAATATAAACAAGAAGTAAGTTGTGGAGAGAAGATGGTGGGCGATGACATAGTAGCAAGAGATGGAAAGAAGACAAGAATAAGTTATCAGATTTCGGTTAAATCTTTCTAGTCAAAGAAGCAGAGTAACTAGATGAAAAACTAATAAATAAAGTAAGATGTGATCAACATAAAGTTAATATGATGGTCTCTCTCCATTTTTACTTGCTTGTTGTTGTCCTTTTATTTTCCTCATTGGAAGTTATAGGAACTATCTCAATTGTTGTTTCTTGGCCTTCTTTAGTTAATTTATCAGTTTCCTTCTTAAACCAATCTTCATTGTAATTTTTCAATGGAGAAACATTTATTTCATGCATAATTTTGATATTAAATCATTCACCTTTTAAATCTCGTAAGTCATGAGAAATGCTATGTATTTCTTCCTTAATATCTTGTTTTTTCATAGAATAATCAACCAAAAAATTATCTATCTCTTTTTCATTATATTCAATTATGCCATTAAATTTCTCAGTCGATAACCCCTTTAATATCTCCACTTGTTCATGAAATTGTTTCCTTGTCATAAAAATTGAATTAAGAATTAACTTAGGATCTTTCACCTCATCAGTGCTTCCTTCCAGATCTATCTTTGTGAGTCTTTTGAATAATTCTTCTCTTTTCACTACGGCTTCATTGCATGCTTGGACAATGTTTTTAAATTCTTTATTTTTTCTTTGCAACCGACATTCAACTGTTTAATTCGACTTGGAGAAGGCAGATCCTCTTCTCTCCTTTTCAATTATGTCATGTTTGAGACTTTTATCCCAAATGGTAATTTTTTTTTTTTTGTAGAATTCTTCTTCAGTCTTTAAATCAACTTGGAGATATTCATGAAAATCATGTTCCCTTGAACCGAAAGAAAGAATATTTTTTTTATACCTCCCATGCTTCTATTATCAATAAAATTATCTTTTTAATTTGTTTCTCTACATAAATTTGGACTGCTGTGAGCAAACTAGAAGATCCTTTTAATTTAATACTGGGTGTAGTTGGTTTAACCATTGTCAAAGGACTGGCCAGGATTGGAAGAGGCATCAAGGTAGTTTCCAATTCTTTGATCTTCTCCTTTAATTTGACATTTTCATCTTCTAAACGATTAATAGATTTTTCGATCGCATCCCCACACTAGTACATTTGGGTCAAATTCCAAAGGCACATTTGACGCAATTTCCACTCTATATTGTCGGAAGAATGACAAAAAATGGACCCCCACAAATGTCGTTTCACATGACATCTCTTTTCTGTTGCCATAGATATCATCTTTGTTGTGACATTTCATGAAAAAATGTGTCATCTCAGATTTGACTGTCCAAACCCCATATAGTCGTTGCTACAACGATGCCAGAGACATCAGAATTACGACATCCCATTACATCGATCTCCACAATGTGGACGCCATGGGAGTGGCGTTATGGACTTCAAGAGACCGATGGATGGTAACGTCAGTGGAGCGACAATCAACTATATATCAACAACAAGGATGCCATGGGAGTGACGTTATGGACGTTGAAATACCAAAGGATGGTAACGTCGATGGAGAGATGGTAAACTATGTATCAATGATAAGGATGTCATGGGAGCGATGTTATGGACATCAGAAGACCAACAGATGGTAACATCAGTGGAGAGATAGTCAGCTATATAACAATGACAAGGACACGATGGGAGTGATGTTATGGATGTCAGAATACTGACGGATGGTAATGTCGGTAGAGAAATTCTCAAATATATATCAACGACAAGGACGTCATGTGAGTGACATTATGGATGTCGAAAGACTGGTGAAATGTAGGTGTTTAAAAAAAAATGAGCTCTTTCCCTTCCAACAAACCTATTAGATCTTGTGTAAGCTAGAACCAAGGGCCAATCTCCTTAGGAACTTCCGTTGGACCATAGTCTTCACAATCCACATCAATGGAATTGTGTGGAGAACCTTAGACTTCTTGAGAGGATCCAACAAGAGTATGGCCAAGACTTGAGGAGAGAGACCTAACCAACCTCTAAATATCACCTTCAATATTCAAGATCCTTAAGCTCAACCTCTTATATCTTTCTTCTACCTATGAAGAAGCACTTTCTATTTTCTTGTTAAGACGGGAAATCATTTTGACTTACTTTGCTTGCAACTATAATAAGAACATGGAAATGATATCAGATACTATATCAAAAACATTGACTAAAAACCCTTCTTCAAATAGAACTTTACACCGATTCTTCAAAATGTGATAAGATATGATCATATTAACAATAATGATACTGAATATCCTATCAACAGGGATTCCTAGACCTATAAGCCCTTCCTTCCAACTATTAGCCACTATAAAGGAATATAAATTTAATCTAGCTTTACACCAAATATCTTGAGTAATATGATAGAACCAAAGCATGTGTAGTGTGGCCTCCTTAACAAAATAAAAAGGACAGTTACCATCCCCTATGTTATACTTTTTGAGTCTTGCACAAGAGGTTAAGCCTCCTTCTAGGATGCCCCATCTAAACACCTTCATCATGTTGTGATAAGAGACTATTTTAAGCTCTATGAAAAGTGATTATCACTCTCTCTAGTCAAGAGAGATAGGCCATCTATTATTCATCCTATTATACATTCATCATCATTGCAAGGATTAAGAGCATGATACTAACTTTCAGTAGAAGGATTATCGAGGGGGAAATCCTTTTCCTAACACTAGTCTTGTATCCTTAAGCCCTAGGGGTGAAAATGGAGCTTACCAAACCATTCTTTGGAGAGACTATTGGTCAACTTAAGGATAATCTATTTGTCTTATTCTTGTAAGTGGAATTTCTCTTTGATCAAAGACCAAGGTTTCCAATTATTGGAAGTGGTATCCAACAAATTTGCAAAAGAGAATATACCCTTATTTTAAAGTCTCTTTAAAGGGAACCAAATTTGGATTCCTAAGGGGTAGAGGGCCTTTTTGGTCAAAGGATACCGCCATAAGTTATAATCATTGATGTTGGTTCCAACTTGGGAATCTTGAGGCTTCCAATGAAGTATTGTGACTATTTGTTGCCAAGCCCTCTGGAGGCTTTTAAGAATGAAGCTACCATGGATTAAAAAAAAAGGTACAACCACAAGGACATTTTCAAAGAAAATATTAGGCACTTTATATCCTTTCACTAAAGGATGGCCAATTCTATCCTTTATGATCTATTTCCATAATTCATTTCACTGTGTGGCCTTAAGAAACCACTTTTCTACCAAGGTAAGGCCATAAGTGGCCAAATGACGAATGCTAATTCCTCCATATTGTGGTTTCCTAGTGCACACCAACTAGTTGACCATAGGTAGACATTTTCCCCCTTTATTCTTCACCCAAAACAAATCTTTTAAGATAGAGTTTTATTGTAGCCCTGTTGGTTGGGAAGCCAAAGAGACAAATAATATATATGTATCAAACTGAAAATATTGTCCCCTACTTGGATTTTGGCTACTAAGGAAAGGTCTTGACTATTCTAGTATTCAAGTTTGACTGTAATATTATTAATAACCCAATTTCACATGTGATTTCAAGTCATGTCAATGCTAAATAGAATACCAAGATACTTGGTGATTTCCCCCCTTTGAACCCATTTCCATTGGGAAGAAATCCACCCTGAGTGATCGTCTAATCCAATAAGTATCATAGAGGTTTTCTCGTCTTGTAGTATCTCTTTAGAAGCTTTACCAAATGTGTTCATAATCATAGTGGGAGTTGATTAAATATTATTAGGGAAGGCAAATAACTTTACCTTGGTAAACTACCTTTTATAATAGATAACCCAAGGCATCAAATGTGAGAACATATAAATCAAGGGATATAGGGTAGCCCTGCATCATTGATCTACTAAGAAGAATAAGATAAATAAGGGATCTATTAACACACACAATAACCAAAGCATTGGAATAGAGAATATAGACATAATACATGAACTTTGACCCAAATCCTATCCACTCAAGCATGTGGAGAATGAATTTCCACTCCAACTTGTCATAGGCCTTGTAATAGTCCAACTTTAGACACATTCCTTTAAAACCTCTCTCTTTGGCTAGAAAAAAATCCAAACATTCAACGATGGAAATAACTCACAAAATTCTCTTCCTGATAGTATTTCAAATACAAAAATCTTCCACCATATAAAGATAAATCTAGATCTTGATGTAAACACTGGCCACTTTCAGTTTGATGATATGATAGATAATTTTTTTGAGCATGATCAATTTGGAAGCCTGATTTTGTCTAATGAATATGAGCCTGGAAATCAGAAACTTAATCATGATCTCCTTGCTAACAAATATAACCATAAGGTATCATACTTCTATAATCAACCATGTCCTAAATATGATAAATACTCTTAGGTAATTACTCTTGGTAGTCGAAATTTTTTTTTTGACTCTTATGCCATTGGTCATCATGATTTTATTTATGATGATCCCTTAGGAACCTACCATTTGGATGATATTTTTTTCCCAAAAGAAATTGAGAAGATTCCTAAAGTTCCCAATGATGGATCTAATCAACTTTGGGTTTCCCCCAAAGATAGTTTGCTAAATACTTCTCATTAGCTAATTCAATACATCTTGATACCTTTTTATACAAGAAGGATGTTAAGGAATTTTTTTTTTGTCTTAAGATTGTTTCGGTGGAAGCTCTAATTTTTGCAACCCCATCATAACCCAACAACTCACTCCCTTTGACCTAAGTTCTCCTCTAGTTTATGATGGTTATCTTGAGTCTTTCACTAAAGAGAGGAGATGCTCTAACCATGTTATTCTAATTTATATAGATAGACATACTACTTAGTTTCCATCTTGTACCAATAAGAATAATGAGGTTTCATTTAAGGATAACAACAATGTTTATGTTGTCTTCCATTTCTTCTAAAAAGAGGGGAGGAAATATGATTTCCAATCTCATCCTTCATCACAGAATTTGGGATTCTTGGCTCAACCATTTTGATATTTTTAGGACAACAAGTATCTTCCTCTTAAAATGGTTCACAGAAATGTTTTCTACCCTAGATAACTATTTGAGCCTAACTACCAGTATAGGTTTTCTACTACCTTTTCTTCATGTTGAAATTCATCTCATAGTTAGGATCGGAATTCATTTTGCATGTACAAGAAACAAACCTTTCAAAATTGTAAATGGCACCTACCATGAAAGTGAAGACATTTTCTTGTCTTGTACATAATAAAACAAAAAACAAACAAAATTGTAAAACATAAAATCCAAATTTTTTCTTATCGTTCTACTCTTTTGATTGCATTTTTAGATCCAATAGGTCTTTTAGTAAGGTGTTTGACCTTATTTTTTTGTTGTTAATTAAGCTTCAAGTTTATCTATTAGTTTTCTTGGTTATTCATATGGAATTAATTCTTAGTATTCTTCCATTTTTCTTAACCAATTTAAGTGCATTGCACTCATTGCATAGCCACCCAAAAGATATTTGTACAACTAACAAGACCTCAAACAATGTTTCATAGTTTACTTCCTTACACAAGCCTACTGGTTTATCTCTAACATGGGTTGTTAGTCTTTTACATGATAAGTTTGCATCATGAAAGGTAGAATAACTAAGGGTTTCCTAATGTTTAGTCTGGGAAATTTGAATGCTTGGCAATACTATTTAGGTTTCCTAGTTCTTCTTAATATTCCCCTTTCTCCATTCGTTACATAACATTAACTTAGCTCCACCCATATATTTCATTTTCTAGGAATGGATATGAGTTTGTGTACCTACCTCACTATCACAATATAATATGTATAAGCTATGATTCTCTAATTTTCCCAAAACCATCCTAAGTTCATGTTGTGAAACTAGAGATTCGAAGGATCACACATTTCTAGAAGAAACATTCATGTTTGTGATCTGTAAACATGGGACTTACAGTCCACATGCTTCACCAACATGGATTCTTTGTAGAATTAAAACGAAATTATGTTCTCTCAGACTTATGTAGATATCTCTATCCTCAGTGGATTATGAGGTTTTGTTTTTGGTGTATCATTCACACAACGACTAGGTAACAAAAAAATACTAATCAAGAATTTAAGTTGGTTTCTCAGTTGTTAATCTTTGAGGTCAATAAACTCTCTACAATGGAGAAACCAATATGGTTCTTGGTTTACAACTAGTTCCAAAATCTTCTATTGGTATGTGTAGGTCTGGATGAGTGCCCAATAAAGAGCCAACCCACTGTGTGGTTGTAAATCAAAGACAATTTTGTTTGTGAAAAAATTGTCAAGCACTGTAATCTAGCTACCACTAAACATTCACATTCCCATGATAATAAGTGGCAACATTTCCAACATTTAGCATATATATTTACATATAAATGCAGACCAAAAATTAAATTTGTGTAACACTTTCCAATATTAAAAAGAATAGAATGTTTTCCTCGATGTGAGCACTAGCTAGCAAGATACAATTTCGCATATACTCAAATAAAAAACAACAATTTAAATGTCCCAATCGACCTATGACAAATTGTTTATGCTAAAGAGTAAAATGATCCATCACTTCCTACTATTGCTCCTTGTATATCCTCACATCAACATTGGCTCACTTGAACATTTTCTTAACTTAGACATCATGTATAGTTGTCCAATTTAATGGTGTGTGAAGATAAATGGGGAGTGGCATCAAGGTGAATAATATGAGTTGATGCTACTCTAAACCTTAGTTCTACATTGGCATACCCATTCACTTAAGTCTCAGTAATTTGTTTGAATCTATATTATGCATAAACCATTTTCATTCCTCTCTCTTTCACATAGATAAGACAAACAAATAAAAGGAAGATCAATTACAGAAGGGAGTGCATTACCTTTACTACATAACAAGCTCAATGTGTCAATGGAAAAGAGAATTGCTACCTCTGAATTACATCAATACTATTTGTTGGTTGTTGTAACTCACATAAAATGTTGTAGAAAGAGTGACTATGACCAAATTGGAATGGTTGGAGTAGGGTGTATGGCCCAACTACTAACAGGCTCTTCCAAGATGATCTTAAAAGGGATGATTGGGAACATAGGTGGTTCAGTCACTTTCCAAAAATAAGTCTCTATCCATTTCCATGTATGACAGTATTAATTTCCCAATGGTTTGGTAAGAGGAAAATAATTGTTGATTACAAGGAACTAAGAATGGAAATTTTTCTGGGGATTTGAAACAACTATAACATTATGGAAATTGATATTATGAACCCAATTAAATGGATGGAATGGGTCCTTTGACTATTGGAACTATCAACAAAATTAACAAGAGGTGATTGTCAACAATAATTAACCGAAATGAATGAGAAATTCTCACACCAATTGACCATAATAATTGTGGGTTAACCAAAATGGTGAATTGAAAGTGTTGTAGTAAGTAGTGTATGCAAAGGGATCACACAAGAGATAGACATGCATATATATCCATAGAATTAAAGTAATCACATAGCTCTAAAATCACAATAAACATAGAGATTTTACCCTAGAAATCCAAATAGGAAAACCAACTTTGAATGCTTACTCAACCTTGATTTCAACAATCTCATGTTAAAATGCAACTCATGGATCTATGGCCATTCAACAATTTACACAGACCACCCTTGTGCATACTCACCTCTCAGAGGGTGTATGTCCCCATGATTTGTTTCCTTTTTATCTCTTTGTGTTCATACAGAGACTTATCATCCCCGGGTAACTTTGTGTAAAGGAGGAAAATTGTATCGTTGAAGTACTTTCTAGGTTTTCATGATCAACATGAAAGGATATTTAGGATGGATGGTAACAGTATATGCTCCATGATCTTGAAAAATGCCTAGAAAAAAGGAGGCATAGTACAAAAACATTATTTATGGAAATTTTTCTCAGTTCATTTGGCCTTATTCTAGGAGGACCCCTAGTAGTAGATGCATGAACTAACACTTCATCAATCCCTATAGGAAGCCAAGGTTTCTTTCACTCAATATAAATGGACTTGTATATGTTGGGTATGTGTTATATTCTTTACACAAGTAGTAGTGTTTGATCGTATGCGCTGGGTGTATAGGGGGGTGGAGCCCCCCGCGCAGAGGTCTGGGGGCAACGCCCCCTGGAATTTTTTTTTCTGCATCAGGAAACATGTCATGTATTTAGGTGGTTTTTAGGCACATGGTTTTTTCCAATGGTTTTCTACTTTCGGTTAAGCAATTAGGGTTTTGGACTAATCCATGTCATTAGGTTAGGGTTTTGGATGTCCCTGGCTCCTATATGTATATTGTATTGTAAACAATGTATCACAATGAATAATATAGAATATGTTGGTTTTCCCAGTTTGGGTTTCCAGGGAAAAAATATCTGTGTAATGTTTGTATTTTCCATTGTATATTTTTTGTTCTTTTTCTGAATATCTGTTTGCTGTAGATTTTGTACAAGGTTAGAATTTACATTTGGTATCAGAGATATATTGGCTTCAGGGGGACGCCTTTTTGGTCAAGGGTTTGGCTCGGGACTGTGATAAGCCTTGTTACAATGGGAGATCTATGGTATTTTTATTCAGGTGAAAAGAAATGGCAAGCAATTCGAAGATGGAGATCGAGAAGTTTAATGGGAAAAGTTTTGAGCTGTGGAAGCTCAAGATGGAAGATCTGTTAGTGGAAATAGATCAGTGGATCATGGTAGATCTAGGTACTTCACCTACAAGAACTTCTTCAGATGACTGGAAAAAGTTGGATCGGAAGGCAAAGAGCACAATCTGGTTGTGTCTCTATGATTCAGTATTACTGAATGTGTTAGAGGAAACTACAACCAAGGATTTATGAGAAAAGTTGGGGAAATTGTATCAGTCCAAGTCCCTGGTAAATAAACTATTCCTAAGAAAGAAGTTGTATAACCTAAGGATGAGAGATGGAGGCTCGGTGGCAGATCATTTGAATGCCTTCAATACTATGGTAAGTTAGTTAGTATCTGTTGATATTAAAATTTCAAATGAAGATAAATGTATCAATTTGTTGTTTTCTTTACCAGACTCATGGGATAGTTTGGTTGTGGCCATAGGTAGTAATACAACTTCTTTGAAGTTTGAAGAAGTTGTCTCATCCTTGTTGTCGGAGGAGATGAGACAGAAGAATATGGAAGGACATAGAAAAGATGCATTATTTGCAAGAGGAATTTCCCAAGAAAGAAATAGATCTAATTTCTCAAGTGGGAGATATAAGTCTAAGGTTATATCTAAATCTCCCAAAAAGTTTGTAAGGGTATGTTGGAGATGTGGAAAACAAGGGCACTACAAGAAGCAGTGTAGATCCAAAGTTGAGAAAAAGAAGGGTTATGAAGAATCTTCTTCTACGGAAGAAAATACCTCCAAGGAATAAAGAGGGGATGTGTACTTGGCCTCTTCAAGCACACATGTATATCATGAGGCATGGTTGGTTGACTCTGGTGCATCCTTTCATATGACTCCCCACAGGGAGTGATTTTGCGAATATGAAAAGTATGATGGAGGTAATGTTTTCTTAGGTAATGATTCGACAACCAGAAACATAGGAAGAGGAAGGGTCAAGTTGAGGCTCATAGATGGAAGGATTATAACACTTCCTGGTGTTCTTCACATCCCAGGTATGGCCAGAAACTTATTTTTGTAAGCACAATTGAAGATGCAGGGGTAAAAACAATATTTGAAAAGGGAACTTGCAGGATGGTTCGAGGAGAAATGGTGTTGATGAAGGGAGTTCGGTTTGGAACTCTGTATAAGATGCTAGGAAGCACTATTAGTGATGGGTGTAATATCTCCATTGTTCTTGATATTGGAGTTGAAGAAGAAATAACTCCTACAGTATCTGGAGAAAAATGTTATGTTGTGGCATCAAAGACTAGGGCATATCGGAGAGAAGGGTCTTCGACTACTACACGGTAAAGGTATGGTTGAAGGTATGTCTAAATGCTCTCTGGATTTTGATTTATGTGAACATTGTCTCTATGGGAAGAAGAATCGAGTAAGATTCCCCTCTGGTGCAACGAGGGCAGAAGGAATTTTACAGCTAGTTCACAGTGATGTTTTTGGACCTATGTTGGTCCCATCATTGGGAAAATCTATGTACTATGTCTCATTTATAGATGACTTCTCGAGGAAAAATTGGAAATATTTCCTTAGGAAGAAATCGGATGTCTTTGATAGGTTTAAAGAGTTTAAGGATCTTATTAAGAATCAAACAGAGAAAAGAATTAAGGTGTTGAGGATAGATAATGGCGGAGAGTTTTGCGGGAATGAATTTGAAGAATTCTGTAAGAACTGTGGTATAGAAAGGAAAAAGACTACTCCATATACACCTTAGAAGAATGGATTTGCAGAAAGGATGAACAGGATGTTGATGGAAAAAGAAAGGTGCATGCTCAATGGTGTCGGGATAGGGGAAGAATTCTGGGCAGAGGCAATGGGTTGCATGTTATCTAGTCAATAGATCACCCTCATCAATGTTGGATGACAAGACTCCAAAAGAGGTATGGACTGGTAAGGAACCTTCTCTCACACATCTTAAGGTATTTGGCTACGATGCATATGTTCATGTTCCAAAGGAAAATAGGAGTAAGATGGATAAGAAGGCTGAAAAATGTATCTTTATTGGATATAAAGATGGTCTCAAAGGTTATAAGCTTTGGAACCCAGAAACTAATAAGGTAGTGTATAGCCGAGATGTGGTATTTAGATAAATGAAGGTTGTTGCTAAAAAGGAAGTCATACCAAGTAAGGAAGAACTAGAGAAGATAGAGTTTGATTTAAAGGATGATGAATCCGACTCTACAGAAGAACATGAATCAGAAGAAGAATATCCTCATACTCTAGTATTGAGGAGATCGGTTTGAGAAAGAAGGCTACCGAAAAGGCATAGTCCATCTGATTTTCGTTCAAATTTTTCTTTGTATATTACTGATGATGATCCTAGAACTGTCAGGGAGGCAGTGGATTCAAAGGATGGAAATCTCTGGAAAAGGGCCATAGAAGAATAAATGGCATCTTTGGATAAGAATGAGGCTTGGGATCTAGTGGAGTTTCCAACTGGAAGAAAGCCCATTGGTAGCAAATGGGTATTTAAAAAGAAGCTGAATATAGAAGGAAAAGTGGAGAAATACAAAGCTCAGCTAGTAGCAAAGGGTTATTCCTAGGTTGAGGGAATTGATTTTGGTGAGATTTTTTCTCCTAATGCCAAGTTAACCTCTATAAGATTTCTGTTATCTGTTGTTGCTGCATTGGATTTTGAAGTAGAACAGATGGATGTGAAGACAACATTCCTACATGGGGATCTAGAAGAAGAAATCTATATGAAGCAACCAGAAGGTTATGTTGTGAAAGGAAAGAAGGAGCTGGTATGCGAGATGAAAAAGTCCCTGTATGGTTTAAAACAATCACCAAGGATGTGGTATCAAAAATTTGATACTTATATGCTGGGACTTGGCTTCACAAGAAGCAAAGAGGATCGTTGTGTGTATTTTAAATTAATTGGTGATCATTTGATTTATTTGGTCTTGTATGTGGATGACATGTTGCTGATAGAAAACAACAAGGAGATTATCCAGGATGTGAAAACTCAGTTGTCCTCTAAATTTGACATGAAGGATCTCGGTGTTTCAAATTTCATTTTGGGCATGGAAAATAAAAGAGACCAAAAAAGAAGGAAAATCTGGTTAAATCAGAGAAAATATGTTGAGACAATATTGCAGAGGTTTAATATGTAGGAATGTAAACTGGTCAAGGTTCCTATTCTTGTTGGTGTAAAGTTATCTGCAGATCAGTGTCCCAAGACACATGAAGAAGAGGAAGACATGTATCATGTTCCATATGCGAGTGTAGTTGGAAGTTTGATGTATGAAATGGTCTGTACTAGACCAAACATTGCACATGCAGTGAGTTTTGAGCAGGTATATGTCAAAACTAGGGAAGGAGCATTGGACAACAGTAAAAAGGGTTTTTAGGTATTTGTGTGGCACTGATAGATATGGATTGTGCTACGAAGGAAGACCGAAATTTAACAGAGTGATCGATATACATGGCTTTGTGGATGTAGACTGGGCTGGAGATTTGGATCGTAGGATATCTACAAGCAGGTATGTGTTTAACCTGTTTGGAGAAGCAATAACTTGGATGAGCATAATATAAGTTGTAGTATCACTTTCAACTATAGAAGTTGAACACATGGTAGCCACTCATGCAAGTAAGGAAGCAGTATGGTTACAAAAATTGTGTTCAGGTATTGGGTTGGTACAACAAGTTGTAAGGATAGAGTGTGACAGTCAGAGTGCAATTTTTCTGGTGAAGAAACTTGCTTATCATTCAAAGACAAAGCACATTGATGTTCAATATCACTTTGTGAGAGACATGATTGAAGAAAATAAAGTATCACTGATGAAGGTGGACACTTTGAATAATGTTGCAGACTCATTAACAAAATCTATGAGCACTGAGAAGTTCTCTTGGTGTAGAGGATCCATGGGCATTGTTGCCCTAGATTTTTTACTATATAACCCTGTAACCCCCTGTATGCAAAGAAAACAACAAGTGGGATTATGTTGGGTATGTGTTATATTCTTTGCAAGAGTACTAGTTGTTGGAAATATGGCTATAGCAGAGATGACACAGACTGTCAAGGTTGTCATTGATGGAAATAGGTTGGTTATGGAGCACGCACCAGAGAAATGGAACATAGAAGCTGGAACACAGATGTTGAAACACAAAATGCTGGAACTCAGATGCTGAAACACAAATGCTGGAACATAGGTGCTGGAACACAAATGTTGGAACATAGAAGCTGGAACACAGATGCTGAAACACAAAATGCTGGAACACAGATGCTGAAACACAAATGCTGGAACACAGGTGATGGAACACAAATGTTGGATCACAAATGCTGGAACACAGGTGCTGGAACAAAAATGATGGAACATAGAAGCTGGAACACAGATGCTGGAACACAAATGCTGGTACACAGATGCTGAAACACAGAAGCTGAATCACAGATGCTGGAACACAGATACTGGAACGCAGATGCTGGAACATTGAAACAAAAACAGAGGCTTCCAGTTCAGCATTCACCCATGGGGATCTTTGCTGATAAAAATGCACGCCTTAGCCATGGCCATGACTAGCAGCAGCAGTTACCAATCGTTCTCTTTAAGAAAAACATGAATGATGCTATTCACAACGCGATTGGTGTGTCCAACATCAAATGGATATAATGAAAAATCAACGGAGCTTAACATTGCTAAATCCAGGGTTTTGCGGGGGTCCTTCATTTGCTTTGACAAGTCTGGAAGTTTTTTCCAGTTGGGTTTCTCTAATCACTCTGGACGGTGGAAGGACTTTCAGTCTAAAATTAGACTGGCAGTTAAGACAGGAAGAACACAGCGTTGCATGATGTGGCATACGTAGAGGAAGCATGCAAAGAG
>JASDQU010224993.1:0-17311 GCA_032191745.1 Picea mariana | reverse complement strand
TTTTTACCCTTTTATTAGCATTTTACCCCCATAACCAGAAATATTGCTAACACCATGTGTACGTCATTTCCATGATCGATGGTCCATGAATATTAGTAGTTGATATGATGGTCTAGATTTATTCTAGATCTCATGATCTAAATCATTCCCAAATCTTCAACAGACGACCATGATTCTCCTCTTCTTTACGATGATCTATGGTTGAGGATTATTTATCTCAATCTGATGGTTGGGATTTAATTCTTCCTAACCTCCAACTTCCCCTTAATCTGACGGTCCTGATTTATCCCAAAAAATACATCAACGAACATGATTCCTCCTCGATTATTTTTGAGTTTTAAATTGGGGATTTCTGTTCCGATAACGTTTCTGCAATGTGCTCTCCCTTCTGAGATTCAATTAACATTTCTTGCTTATGATTTTTTCATCGCTATTTCTCCTGAGCTTTTAATAATTGTTTGTGCATTATTTTATGCATTGATCTTCAGTCTCTAACCCTCCCGAGCTAGTAATTCCTTGTGCTTCGTTATTCCTTCTTTACATGGATTCTATGCATGCTACCTCTCTTGAGCTTTAGAATCGTAGGATCATTGTTGATCCTATCATGATCAACAATGATCACAAATTGCTTCTGTCACTAGGTAATATTCCTCTGCCCCAAGGTGATATTCCTTTTTCTTTGATTACTATACACGTTTGACTCATGTTGCCATCAATGACAATACACTATCAATAATGCCAACAATCCCCCCCCTTGTCATTGAGGGAAACATATTTGTAAAATGAATAATTTTCTTCCCCTATCATTGATCTCATTTTAGGTTGGAGGTTTGACCTTTTACTTATACCAAATACTGATACTAAATTTGTTTTACTATTTTTCTCCCCCTTTGAAATCAATGACAAAGATATGAATATTTTACTTTTTTTCTCCCCCTATGAATGTGCCAGTTGTTATCTCAATCTCTTGTTCTTTTTTGTTCAAATAGGTAGTCTTATTGATACCAATTTTGTAGTGATCAAGTATTTTAAACCTAATCAGATACTTCCTCATTTGATGACCACATTAAATACTCCCCTTGAGTTTTTACTGTTTCATAGGGTTTTACTGTATTCTCCTTTTTCCTAAAGGGCAAGGGTGTGAATCTCACTAATCTTCTGTTTCTTTATTCTTGTTGATATTCTGATCTTTCACAAGAATACCACTGATCAAAACCAATTAATTTAATTTCCATTTTTCAACCAATTTAATATCTTATTCACAGTCCTTTAACTCTACATAAACCAATTTCAACTTCTTTCCCTTAGAAATAAGATTGAATTGGTCCTTTCATCTATGTTTTTTTGGTACTGTTGCCTCAAATACTTAAAACATGCTTTATTTTGTCATGATACTTAGGCTATAATCCTCTTCTAATCAAGCTGATGCACTCCATATTATAAATCATGTCTTTCCTTCATTTTATCCATATTTTCTACTGAGGGGAAATTTAGTAGTTCATGAAAATAACATTGGAAAACTTCCAAGATTTTCACTGCTCAATTTTTTTGGTTGATATGCTATTGAAGATTCATCACTATTTTGTGTAAGTGAAACTTCTTCATTTTTTAGGTGCCAAATCATCTCTCTTGTTTTCTATTTCAAATTTTCTTCTCCATACTTTTTCATGAGATATTTTGTTTGTAGGATATTTCTTTTCTAGATTTGTTCTTTGAGGCTTGTCATTTCTTCTTTTCTTCCAACCTTCATTAGATTTTCTTCTTGACTTGTCTGAATTATTTCTCATGGTTTGACTTCTTGATTTTCTGCAGTTTTTGGATTTTTTACCAAACCTATCACAATTTTAACATATCATTGTATGGAAAAACTTTATTGTGTGGCCAACATAATTGCATATCCAACATGTCATTGAGTTATTGGACCTTCCTGAATTTTTATTTTGAGGACTCTTGCATTCCAATGATTTCTGACCAAATTTATTACAATAAAAACAATAACCATTGAAGGTGCTTCCATACTTGGGTTTGTTGTGACATGAAAAGTCTATCTTTTGATATGTCTCTTGTTTATGACTTTTATAGCTTCCTTCGTTGAAAATTTCATGGTTTTTTTTAGGTTTGTGACTGTACCTTTTTCTCTTGAGGAGAATGATCCTTTATCATGTTTTTGAATGGTTCTCCATTTGCCACCTTTTTCTTTATAATTATATCCAAGACCTGTTTTGTCATCAGTTGGTCTTTGGCTATTCTAGATCCTATCTAGGATAACTGAGCTATTCTGGATTTTGACAGTTGATTTTGTCTTTTCATTGTTATTTTTGAGGTTGACAACTTCCATTTCCAGCATGTGACAAGTTCCTTCCTTTTTAGCCAATTGAATCTTCAAGGCTTCTTCTTTTTCCTTAGCTCCTTCAAGTTGAGTCTTTAGATTGATGATTATTTCTTCTGTATCATCCAAGACTTATGTGCAATTGTTAGTTTTGTCTTATGTTTTTAATTATTCTATATCTCTTGTTAGATCAACAACTTCATTCTTCAATATTTTGATTTCTTCCTTGTTTTCTAGCTGAATCCTTTTGAGGTTGATGGCTTCCAATTCCAACCTATTGCATGATTCCTTTTTAGTTAATCAGATCTTATGTGCTTCTTCATTTTTCTTCTCTTATTCAATTTGAGTCATTAGAGTTTCAATAGTACTTTCATTTATCTTTTTGATGCCAATAATTTCCAATTCCAACATGTGACATGATTCTTCTCTTTTAGTTAATTGGATCTTCCAGGCTTCTTCATTTTTCTTAGTTTCTTCAAGTTGAGTTTTTAGACAGATGACCATTTCTTCTGTCTCTTCTAGTACTTATTTTATTTTATTGTCATGTGTCCTTAATTCTGCCATTTCTTCTGTTATATTAGCAACTTCAGTCTTCAATCTTTTGATTTCTTCTTCTTTGTTTTCTAGTTGAATATTTTGTTCATGCTCTTCATGGTTAGATTGATCTAACTATTGCAGTAGTAACACATCCTTGTTTTGAAGTTTCTGCAACTCTTTAAAAGTGCACATAAATGTGTATTCAATTTGGTCCATAACATCCTTAGTTTCTTCAATATATAGACCATTTTATGGTTCCATACTAATTACTTCAAATGTAGTTGTAACATCATTCTTAAAATATAATAGTTTTCCTTTAGTGAATACTGAGGTATTCATCAATTCCTTGATGTAGTAGTCATATCTGTTGATGACTGGGGTTTGCATCAATTATTTGATGGAAGTGTCCTCTTCTATCTTTTGTTCTTTATTCTAATCAAAATTATCTTTATCTGTATTTTTTTCTTCAATCTGATTTGATTTCACCATTCTTTGTTTTTTTCTATAAAATGATTGGAATTCTCCATTTCTTTGTTTTGTTCTATATTTTGATATTAATTCTCTAGCTGGAGCCATAACACTTTAGCATAGGTGCAGTGTCCCATATTTTCTTTGAATTGGTCTGACAATCCATTTTGGATTGCGTTTAATGCTATTGAATTATTTTTCTTTTCTTCTTTTGCATATTTGGTTTTTTTCTTCGAGGTAGTTGAGTACCAAGGTTTAGATAATACTGAATCACAAAAACCAGATCCTCTTGAATTCAAATAGCTTTTCATTCCTTCCCTCCATGAAGAGTAGACTGTTCCATCAAATAATGGAGCTTCATTTGTGGAGAGAGCCATTTTTCCACCCATTTCTTCATAATCTACCTTCCAGTGTTTAAACTGTGCTGAGGCACCTGCTCTGATACCAATTATTGAAATGTACACTTGACACTAGGGGAGGGGGGGTGAATCAATGTTTGAAATTTTTGGCTACTTTTCACAGTTTCATAGATTAATTGAATTAATTGAATACAATATGAAGTTCAATTAAGTATTCATAAACATCTAAAACACAAATTGTATGAAGTATATATGTTAGAAATAATAGGTGTACTCATTTAACCATAGACAATATAGCAATATTTTCACCGAACCATAGGCTGAAGCCATCCCTGAGCACCTTAACCTTGATAGAGAGAATAATTCTGGAAGAAAACCCTAGATCCAAAATCCAATCAAGGTAGCATGCCACTCTCTAGAGCTAGTGTACCAAGAAGAAAGTCCAAACCATAACCAAGAGAAATTCTAAGCCTAAAACAAGAAACACTAGTTGCAATAGATATAACTACAACTACTCTCCAAACTTGCATACTTACTAAATTTTTGCAATTGTGAGCTGTGTGTGTCCAAATGAGCTCTGACATCCTATATTTATACTGCTCTTCCTTAGTTTTTTGAGCTGAATTCTCTTTCTGGAGGCTAAAAAATCAATATTATTTATTTTCTTTAGTCGACTTGTCTTCTAGGGTTATATTTAATGCTTTAGGATTTCTTCTTGCTTCCCGAAATATTCTATTCTTGTTAGGGTTACACGTGGAGGTTTAATAACTCCTACAACTACCATAATATCAACACTCCCTCCTAGGTAGAGAGGTATTGAAAGCAATGGTATTGAGCACAAACATACCATTCAACTGATATCATCATCATAACCACATAGGCTATCTCATGATTAAATCATGAGCACCATCATCACTATCACTATCATATGATAGCATCAAATTCCTCATATCTCGAAACCATACAACATCAGAGTAATCGATCATGATGTTGAATAAGTCACTCACTCCATAGAGTGATACAAGAACTATTCTTCTAATCTAGACATATGTCCTAGAATAATAACTATTCCAATAGATGATGGAAGCCACGCCATGGGCTATAAGAACTATTCTTCTATTCTAGACATACATCTTAGAAGAATAATTGTCCTGGAACATTTTCCACCTGGTGGATAGATATTCTCCAGGTGGAAAATGTTCCAGNTATCTATCCACCAACACACTGACTATCCATATAGCTGGTAATCATTTCCAACACTACTGATAGTCTTCATGGAAATCAGAACAATGACATTCAATAGAACAAAATTGTGTCTATCCATAGTAGTACACAACTACTATCCATTGGTACACAACCACACCAAGTAGCACACAACTATTTAACCAGTGACACATAGTGACAACCAATGGAACACATCCACCATAGTGGCATACAACTACTATCCAGAGACATATAGTCTCCACAATAATCATATCATCTGATATCAACCTGCATAACAATATCATGATTCAAACTGAGTCATCTAGGTTGTTCTTCCACTCACATCGGTGAGATCTGGAAGAGAATTTGTCCTTGGGAGGTAAAACATCAGCCATGGGCTATTTGGAATATTCTTATCAAGAATAGAAGAATAAATTTCCTTTATTTTTGAGGTTGGAACATTCACCTAACTGGGCCATTCCTCCAGCACTAATCATAGTGCAACTTGGAGAAAATGAGTCTTCCCTAGGGAATTCCTGTCCCTGATTATTGAACCTGGACCATTCACCTAACTAGACTATTCCTCTGACACTAATCATAGTGAAGCCTGGATAAAATGAGTTTTCCCTAGGGAATGACTGTCAGGATCATTTCCTAATGGAAATGACTATCCTACACCAACCTACAAAACAAACCATTCTTCAAAATTGCTCACAACTGTGAACTTCAAAATAATGACTGCCCGACGAGGCATACCATTCTACTTGACCACTTCTCAGAGTGACTGCAAAGAAGAATGAATGTCCTAGACCATTCCACCACATTGGCCACAAGGGTAATCATTGTCTATGGTACATCAAAAATCTATTGTACCATTTTCATTACAAAAATTACTGTCTGATCTGGACCATTTTCTAAAATGGAAAATGCCCGTCCGTCAGAAATCTCAAACCACTTTCCAAACTGGAAGGGAATTTCTCATCCTGAACCATTTTTCAAATTGAAAATGACTGTCCATAAATCAATAACATATTAGTGCTCCCTCCCAACTTGGGAGTAATATCTTCCTTTTTCAATAAGGAATTCATCTCCACGAGCCCCAACTTGTTTCTTAAGTATACAAACTTTTCATCTTGGATAGAGGCTTTACCAATATATCTACTATATTCTCATCTGTGGAGATATATTGGAGAAACAATTCTCCTTTCTAGACTTAATCATGGATAATATAATTCTTGATCTCAATGTACTTCAGTCTATCATGGAATACTGGTTTTCTTTGAAGGCTTCATATAGTTATGATCATTACAATATATCATGGTCAAATTCAACACTTCTGTTTACTGCTAGCTCATGATATTGTGGCAAGGCTCAAAGTGAAACATATACAAGTAGCACTTCTTCTGTCATCAAGAGATTTTTCCATGGATTAGAAATCCATCATCTCAGACTTCTGAGTAACTATTATGATACACTATCTCTGTCAAATAAATTTTTCACCACGCTTCTACTGTATATGAGATACTTTGCATATAGTTGTTTGAATCCATACAAGGTATTATTATATCTGCATACATGGGTCTCTTTCTGGTATAAGATTCTTTCTCACTTACTTTATTGGGAAGAATAGTCGTTTACATGTAAATTCCAATCCATGGATACTACAAGAGGTATATCTGGTTTACTGGAATAAGCTGTTGTCATATTATTCTCCCTCCTTCTGACAGAAACTCTGAATATTGCAATGCTTCCATTCATAAGTATTTTTCACATTTTCTTACATACACTGTTCTTTATCATAACTTCTATTTCTTATGCTTGATTGCTTCTTAGTGTTCAAACCAAGCGGGTAATCTTGTGATTCTTGGTATAATAAATGGATGTTCTTTCTTTTATTTCTTTTTTGTAATCTTCATGTTCTTCCTCATGTTTCTCTTTATCTCTTGGGTCCATGGGTTCTTATATATGCATTGAATATTCCAACTTATTCCTTTCATCATAGAATCATGGATATAGATAGATACCCAAGGACACTTTAAGGCTTATTTTCGAAGAAGACTTCTTTTAGATTCAAATTGAACACGTGTTGTTTATCATGGCTGCTACTTTCAATTGGAACATGGAAAGATACTTCATAATCCTCAATGGATCATATCATTTAGGATTAGCTCCCTCCTAATTCTTGCTTCATGCATGAATTCATGCTCTTCTTTTGGAATTCTGTAATCATCTCCCTCCATATAAGAGAGTCCATGCTTCTGTCTGCATCCATATTTCCTTTTGCAAAGTGTCACAAGTCTTTTTCTATTTTTTCTCTTGATTGTTGATTTCTTTCTATTTCGACTCCTTCTGGTTCTCTTCAAGTTTGATTCTAATTTCGGCTTATCTAGAAGTTGTTACTTATATAATATCTTCCACAGGAATTGTTACCAAGGTTTGTCAACACACTTCATCTTTTCATGTGTATTGCTTGACTTGTAGTCATTGTGATAACAATTCTTATATTGTTATTCTTCCATAGGTATTGTTTCACTTGAACATCTTATCTTCTAAGAATAGATATGAAAGATATGTACATAAACTATGTAAACATGGTATGTACAAGAACATTGAAGAATATTGTTACCTTGAATTAGAAGAAGAAGTCTGTTTTATCCTACTTGGCCTTCTTTGAGGGTTCCCTTTCTTCGACAACTGATGCTTCGTTTGTTTCCTTCCTCAAGAAAAAATTCCTCTTATTCCTGAAATTATTGAATTTTTCTATGAATGATTGATCATCATCTTTCCTTTGGAATTTCTCTTTTGCGCTAATCCTTGATTCTTCTTGTGCACATCAAGTCCAAAGTTCTTCAAATGTGGGATACTCCTTTCTTATGTTCATGCATGTGGAAAATGCATCCCATGTCTTGGGAAGGACATTGAGTACTATATTTACCAATTCCTTTTCTGAAATGATTTCTTCAATAGCTTGTAGTTGATCTCTTAACTGAGAGATTCTTACCAAGTATGATGTTATGCTGTCATCGTCATTCATTTTCATATCACATAGATCATTCTTTAGACTCATTACTTGTCCAATGTTTCTGACTGAGAAGAGGTTAGTTAGGGCATCATACTTCTTCTTAGATGAGTCAATATGAGAGATGTAGGGTATCAAGTGGTATTTTACAGAGTCCACTATGACACTCATAGCATTGATGTCATTGTCCTTGAACTTCTCCATAACTACAATGTTTTGAGGTTCCTTCTCTTTTCCTTATTCAAATTGTGGTTCCATGATCTTCCCTTTCACAATATCCAATACTATATTCTTGGAAAATATGAGGTCAATCCTTGTCTTCCATGTTATGAAGTTAGAATCCCCTTCTAACTTGTTTTCTGACTTCATAGAGTAAGTCATGACTTCTTTGACTTGGTCAACCTTTGACTTTGACAAAAACTCAAACTTGACGTCTTAGCTTGCTGAGAGTATGAGGAGGTGCACTACGTTAGGGCGCACTAGGATATCTAGAAATTAGGTCAATATCTTCACTTAAGGTGCCTTAACAAGAGGGTTAGGGTTTTGTTGCTACAACAAAAACTTTGACTGCAACTGCAACTGTAACTGAGAAAAATCCTCCTAATCTATCTTCCAGTGGCTAGACTATACGAAGATAGTGTGGGAACATAACCTGTTAAAAATAATAGGTGTGATCATTTAACCATAGACAATATAGCAATATTGTCACCCAACCATATGACGAAGCCACCCCGAGCACCTTAACCTTGAAAGAGAGAATAATTCTGGAAGAAAACCAAAGATGCCAATCAAGGTAGTGTACCACTCTCCATAGCTAGCATACCAAGCAAAAAGTCCAAACCATAAACAAGAGAAAGTCCAAGCCTAAAACTGAAAATACTAGTTGTAGTAGCTACAACTGCAACTACTCTCTAAACTTGCATACTTACTAAATTTTTGCAGTTGCAAGATGTGTGTGTCCAAATGAGCTCTGGTATCCTATATTTATACTGCTCTTCCTTAGCTGTCTGGGCCTACTTCTCTTTCTGAAGGCTAAAATCTCAGTATTAATTATTTTCTTTAGCTGACTTGTCTTCTAGGGTTATGTTCAATGATTTAGGGTCTCTTCTTGCTTCCCAGAATATTTTATTCTTGTCAGGGTTACACATGGAGGTTTAATACCTCCCGCAAATACCATAATATCAACAGATATAATATCTTTCTTTTATTTATTTAACTTGTATAAATACATATAAAATCAATCCTTTAATATATTTGACTTCAACTGAATATGAGAGATCCAACTCTTTGATACACGATCCAACTTGTAGTTTTCAGATCCAACTGAGAAATGAGGAATCTAAACCTCATAAAAAGACCCATCTTGTTGATCTCAGATCCAACTGAGATGTGAGGAATCCAATCCTCATAACAAGACTCAACTTGTAAACAAGCACCGAACTAATAGAATGAACTTCCATTCAATCCATTATATATACATATATATATTTAATCCACCAGGACAAGTTATTCTCACCATTCTTTCTTCTTTATATAGTCTTCCAACTGGTGTGAATTTGAAACAATGTGTCCTTTTGGAATGAAACATTGTACCTCTTCAATTAAATTAATAATAACTTATATTATTATTACTATTAATATTTTGTTAAAGAATTCAAATCCCTTGCAAATTGTTTCGTCATTTTAACCCATCATTGGTTATTTTACTAGTTTTGGATTTGAATATCTGTAGACAGGCGCTTCCTTCAAGCCATTCTTTTTAAATGACCGTGGGATCGTTACTACAGACTTAATCTCTATTTGTGCTTCCTCTATTATTATTCATACAATACTGTGAAAGCGATAATTTGTCATCATATATATGTTGATCAAACTTTTAAAGAGTCGATCACAGACATGGATTGACTTTGTTATTTAGATCCGACACTTTCTCTATCTAGTGCATTTTCCTATACCTGGAATGGACATGTGCTAGCTTGTGACTCCCCTTCATTTTTCATATGACCAAACTGTTGTGACCAACTGCTAGTGGGGAAAATCCCCCTATTACTATACCAGTGTCAAAGTATAGGTAGAGCTATGATCTCCCTTAAAGGACGATCCTATTCTTAAACTAACCCAAACATTCTAAAAGGATGAACATAAAGAGATAGGAAAGTAGGTCATAAGTAGTACCTTTGGTCCTAACGTTCAACGTAGACCTCCTCCACCTTTGTAGCTTCCCAGGCTACTGGTCTCCTCCCAAAGTTGACTTGCAAGAACACTTAGGCAAACAATGATACAAATATTCTATCTCTACTCATCAATATTAGGGTTAGATATAAACCATTATGCATAAATCAAATGAAAAACACAAACACATAATATTTGGGACAAGAAAATGATTCTTTTGTTCAGTATGGAGATTAAAATTTACAACCTTCAATGGTTGACGCTCTGTGAACCAGGTCTAGGCTCCTCTTAATGTTGCTCCAAATGTATCATTCCAAATCCTTCTCTCACAATAAAGTGATCACTTTAGGGAAAGGGAATGGATTGTATAGGAGAATGGGCTAGAGAGGGAATATTGAGGCCAAATATTAGAAAGGGATGTGATATTTGGAATAAGAGGGGGATGGGATTTTGGCATAGTTTCTTTGTTCTAATGTTTGATGTTGGAATGGGACCCCAAAACCTCCTTTTATATGAAAACATGATAATTATTCGGTTTGGGGACAAGCTACAATGAGTGAATTGGTTAGGAAACCCTTGACAACCCGTAAACTTCATTGAATTCCTTGCAACTTTTTATTTTTTGCAACTTTTGGAGGTAAATGTAGGTTGTTTAGTATGCAACTAATGTATGTATGTGGTATGTCTAGTATGCATCTAGCATATGTACATGGGAAGTAGTGCAACATGGCACATACATACTCCAAAAAATGGTTTTTTAAAGAGAGATCCTCAACAGTAGTTTGGAAAATTGTGCAAGTAGGAAGGCCAATGCCATGTATGCATAGGTAGGGAATTTTAGGGCTATAACATATGTCCCCTAATGTGTGAGGTCAAAATAGAAAATGATGGCTTAAATACATTACAATATCTTTACCAGTGGGAAGGTACAGAGTCAAGTGAGCTTGAGACTAGAGTTCGGGAGGTCACCATCTGCAAAACAATAATAATCTCTTCGAGGCAGGCTCAAGATGAAATAATCATGGCTTCCCATTAAGTACACTACAGATCCATGTCATATAAATGTCTATATAAAGTGTATCTGCAAGCAATACATAACATATATACATCTCAAAATCATTTGATGATATTCAAGTACAATATAATATGCATCGTCAAGAAGCATCAACACATGTGGCTGGAGATGAGGGCTTCATAGATCTAGCAACAACTTCAAGATATTAAAAAACGTAGGTAGGAGTACAATAGGAGTGCAAGACTCACTACTTTGAGGTCTTCGACATGCTGCCGGGGAAATATTGGAGGATATATATCATCAAGCCCATAACTTCATCGATTTTGAATTCAGATTTGACTAGACTCATAGGGTCGCCGAATCATGAAAGTGAAGAGATAAACTACATAATGGGCAACTTAGGTTGGATAAAACTTCCCTTGGACAAAAGCATGAAATATGATCAGACTCAGGCAATGTAATATTGACATAAGTATGATATGCAAGAGGCACCACAAACTCTCCATATGTTTGGAAGAGTAACCAAATGGAAGAGGACATAGCTCTATGTAGTGAGAACAACTTCCCAAGGTCGTACTAGATTCCAATGCTTGGAAAAAAAATGAAATGATGTGTTTTGTCCAAGGGCGACTATCTTTCTGCCGAAAAAAGAATGTTTATTTCCTGTCCCCTCTTTTTGGAATATTTGATTTTTTTGTCTTTTTCAAATTTTTAACGAGATTGAAAAATAATAAAATAGTGCTACGTTACAAAGGAGGAATGAGTGTCACGAGAAAGAAAACTAGTTCCAAGTGCCTCAAACATACTAATGTTCAAGGCAAGGAGACATGTGCTTGATAAGGACACTTGGGAAAAATTCTTCCATGGGTCAAGGTGTCGGATTGCAAAGGAAAAAAGTGTTTCAAGGCTTGCATTTAAGGAATTCTTTAGAGGTTCAATTGAGAGAAACATGGAGTTGACATTAGGCCAAATACGCAAAGATGAGACCCATAATGCGATTAATCATGACATAAAAGAACTCCTTCCATGTGAATTTTTATGAGCCCAGAGAAGGCAAGATCGATGGGTTTTTCACATTTAGAAAGTCTAAAAAAACATTAAAGAAGACTCCACGGATTTCCTTTTTTGCAATTAGTCTAATTGGTTTGAAAAAGGGTTAAAATTATACTGAAAAGATGTCTCTTCAATACCATTTTAATGAGCGTGATTGAGTTAAGATCACTCGATGATATTTTCAATTTTAAGGAGTCTGAAAAGAGATTAACTATGGACTCAAAAATGTTTTCTAGGTTTAGTCTCCTTAGCTCAAAAAAGTATAAAATATAATCGAGGATAACTCTCCCAGTGAGACAAGTCTCTCGAGGTGTACCTTCTTTTGGAATAATCTATTGGCTGGAAAAAAGGTTATACTCATGTCAAATAAATGTTCTTTCTGGACCAATTAACGAGTGTGAAAGGAACAAGTTCACTCAACGATATTTTCATATTTAGGGATTCTGAAAAGAGATTAACTATGGACTCGGGGGGGTTCCTTTTTTGTAAGTAATCTCCAAGGCCCAAAAAAGAGATAAACCAAAACCAAGGAGAATGTTCCTTTTTCTAAAATTTAGTTCCTCAAGCTCGAAAAATGGTTACGAACCGAAGCTCCTAGGGAATACCTTTATTCATAAAATTATCCATCCATACCTAAAAAGGGGTAAACTATCACTGAACAAATGTGCCTTCAAATTTGAGTTTGATGAGCATGAAGGGAAAAAAGATCGCTCAACAATATTTTCAATTTTAGAGAGTTTGAAAAGGGCTTAAAGAAGACTCCAAGGGGGGCTTCTTTTCTCAAGTAATCCATATGAGATCAAAAGGAATAAATAAAGTCTCATTGGATGTTGCTTTCAAAATTTAAGCGATATTGAAAGAAAACAAACCATGCTCATTAGAGAGTCTTGTGGATAAGGCTAAGAATGATGACTAGAAAGAAAAATGAGGCTTCAAAATGTAATCATGGCAAGACAAGAAAGGAATCCTGTGCCTATGAAGTACTTCGACATGGGAACCAAATAGAATACAAGGTTCTAACTAAGATTCCCATGGAAGGAAGGTTCTACAACATAAATTATGACACACTGATCAACAAGGAAGCTTAGTGTCACAATTAAGTGGGGTCAATCCTAAGGCCAAATGAACTAGGAAACATATAATGCAAAAATGAATGTAGGGAAAAATATAACCTATATTTTAGTTTCGAGGTTAATACCTGTCAAAACGGATTGATACGATGAACAAAAATTCAAAGAAAAATGTCTCCAAGATCCTGCATATAAGGCCAATAACACATCCAAAAGTTAATAGATCCAATATAGATATAAAATTCATAAAATAAGAGGTGTTACTGAATACAAAACTTGAAAACAACAAGCCTAGACTGTACAATATGTACAAGGTACCACAAAACCTTATGACTCATGCATGGTAGTAGTTCAGGTAGAGTCCCCTGCTAGGCTCTGACCAGGGGTCTCTTCCATAGTCAACCTGGAAAGTCTCCCAAAAGGGATGAAAACACAAACCATAGTGTAAGTCTTCCCATGGTATAGAAACCATAGTCATGGATTCAAGAATAGCCTCATCAAAAGGTAATTCAATATCTGAGAAATCAAATGAACGAGGAGGGTCAATAGTCCCAAAGGGCGAAGTAATCTGACCATATTCCATAAGACGATGGATATTCTAGTTATGACCGACAGAGTCTATCAATGAAGAATCACAAGCACAAAGGCTTGAGGATCTACAAACAATGGTATAAAACTCAGAAGGAGACTCAATACCACTCGGACTAAGAGGGGGAAGCAAAGGCTCCCATGCCCCCATTGGATAAAAATAATGATCAATTGTTGAGACCATGTCTTGAGAAGGAACACATGATTGCACAGGTTCCTTCTCATAATTAATTGAACATTGAGGATAAAACACCATATAATTAACCCATGGTGGGGTATATTCTACAGGAATACTAGGAACATATAAAGGGGTAGCCTGAACTAATGTCGAATTAGGATGGTGATTATCATATGTCAACTGGTCGATAGTGACAATGATTCCACTGTGAGGGAAATGCATCACCCAGAAAATTGTAGACACCACAACATTCATAGCATATACATGATCATGCCCGAGAAGCATATTGAAATCTAATGGGCCTTTCACTGCCATAACATTGGCAAGGATAGTATTTCCACTTAATGATATAGGTGAATGAGAAAGAATACCCAAATATTCACTACGACATCTGTCAAAAGGAAACAACTCATGCAAAGAAAACATAATCTTGGGAGAACCCAAAGCTTTCCAAGCCGAGGAGGATAAAATACTTGTAGAGGCTCCTTCATCTACAATACATTAGTAAATTGTTTTTGAATTAACTTCAACCCTTATTTGAAAGGGTGTAGAAGAAGGAAGACGAGGCTCAACAAGATCATTCCAATCAAAGGAAACCATCCTAGGACTTGGAGGGTCCGTGCTCAAAGTGAGCGAAATGCCCCCTTGTTCTGAAAGTACTAAACTGAAAATGCTAAAAACATAGTCTATAGACACATCAATCCCAATCAAAAGAGTGGGATCCACCAAATATTTCATCGGCGTGACCACTTTCATAGTCTCGACACTCTCCAAGAGAAGAGTGGGATCAACCAAAGATTTCATCGGTGTGACCACTTAGGTAGAATAGACACTCTCCAAGAGAAGAGTGGGATCAACCAAAGATTTCATCGATGTACCACTTTAGTAGAGTCAACACTCTCCAAGAGAATATTGGGATCAACCGAAGATTGCATCGGCATGACTACTTCTTCAACCACTGGTTGAATAGTATGCAAGACAACATGGTCTGAAGGCACATCACCCCCTAAAAAAAAAGTGGGATTGGTTGAAGATTGCATCGGCATGACCACTTCATCAACCGCTGGATGAATAGGTTGTGAGACAACATGGTCTAAAGGTGCATCACCCCCCAAAAGAAGAGTGGGATCAACTGGATATTGCATCGACATGACCACTTTCTCAAACAATGGCTGAATAGGCTGTGAGGAAACCTCAGAAGACTCAAAATCAAAAGATATTGCAGACAGGGACCAAAATCTTCGTGCCTCTGAAAGGCCAGTGCATAAATGAGTAAGGTGATATCCCTTTCAAATATTACAAGAGAAATTAGGATTACGTCCTATCCATTTAGGTTTCTCAATGGAATTAATGCCCCCAACATGACTAGAAGTGGTTGGTTTCTTGTCCTCAACATGACTTGCATGTTGATTAATTGGGTTTCTTGTCATTGATGTCAACTCTTGAAGAAAGTCCGGTAGTGAATTTCCGTAGCACAAAGGTTTGGGTAATGGACCCAAGTTTGTTTGATGGATAATGGTATGAGTTTTGATATATTTGCAGGTAAGACTATTCTACATGGATAGTACATGTCATGCCATTTCTGGTGGTATGTGGAATGTCACATAAATCCTCACGGTTAGAGAGTTATGGCCATGTGAATTTGGAGAACCCTCATGAGTCATCTAGAAGCCCCAAAAGGTCAAAGTAGTCAAATTGTTTGTAAAAGAAATTTTTTAAATAATAAAGTTAATGGAGAACTCCCTAAAATAAGGAAAGTGGGATGCTATATGAAATTATAAATAAGAGGCAAGGTTCTCTCATTTAATCACACTTGAACCTATTAAATATCATTGAATATCTATTTTGTGAAAGGTTATTTGGGCAAGTATTATTGATAGAGAAAAGTGCATCAGGAAAAGTGCAACAAGAAACATGTGGCAGAAAAAGTGCAGCAGAAAAATCATGGCAACAACATGGTTGGGGTCTATTTATGAGAGATATGGAGCATCTTTTTTGAGTGATAGGTTGTCTACATTTGACATTTATATTTCAGGGAGGTTGGATGGGGCAAGGATAGGTGGTTGTAGCCACCTTCCAGTTGTAGCTGAAGAACTTAGGGGGCTGTAGCCTCCTTCTGGTTGTAGCCAAAGAATTGGGGAGTTGGAGCTTCCCTCAGGTTGTAGCCTGAGAAACTAGGGGGTTGGAGCCTCCTTCTAGTTGTAGCTGGAAAACAAAGGAAGTTGGTGCTTCCAATGAATGTAATCCTTCAATACATATAAGAAAAATCATTTCGTGGTTTTCTACCACTTTGGGTTTCCACATAAAAACACTGGTGTACTGTGTATGTGTATGACTGCTCATTGTTTATTTACTCTGCAATTATTGGATGATAATGCTACACTAATATAACACTTGCATTATATGGTTAAAAGGGATTAAATTTCTCTATTACTAATTCACCCCCCCTCTCAGTAATCCAACAATTGGTATCAGAGCATGTTCCTTCAGAAATTGGTTTAACCACAAAAAGGTAGATCATGGAGAGAAACAACATGTATAAAAATGGAATACCGCAGTTTGATGGACATAAGTATGCATTTTGGACAAAAAGGATGAAAACATATATACAAGCACATGGATTTGAAATTTGGAAATCAATTATAGATGGATACAAAGAACCAACAATTCTGCCGACAACTGAAAGAGCAATAAAACTCAAGAAAAATAATTCCACAACCACAAATGCACTTATGAATGGTCTTTGTGAATCAGTTTACACCAAAGTTATACATTGTAAATCCACTAAAGAGATTTGGGACAAGATTCAAAATATTTATGAAGGATATTCAAAAGTCAAAGCAACAAAGCTTCAAACTTACAGAGGTCAGTTTGAACAACTAAACATGAAGGGAGATGGGGATATTGCAGCTTACTTCTTATGAGTCGATGAAACAATAAATGCAATCATAGGATTGGCAGAAGAAATTAAAGAATCTGTAATTTTTCAAAAGGTACTAAGATCTCTCCCTATGAGATTTGATCCTAATATATCAACACTAGAAGAAAGAGAAGATCTAGAATCAATAAGCATGGACAAACTACATGGAATATTCACAACATATGAAATGAGAATTGAACAAGAAAATCCAGATATAAAAGAATCATCTTTCAAAGCATCCAAAAGGTCAAAGAAAAAGGGAAAGCAAAAGGAAAAAGAACATAGCAGCAGTAGTGACATCTCAAAAGATGATGAAGAAATGTCTAACTTTGTCAGAAGATTGAACAATGGAGCCAACGACAGATATAAATGCAAAATAACCACAAAGAAAGTTTTCAAG
>JASDQU010224990.1:5175-15732 GCA_032191745.1 Picea mariana | reverse complement strand
CCCAGAGAATAACCACAACCATGGAATTGAATCAAAGTCTTCCTTCTATTAATTCAATTTGTACATGGGTGTTCTCCACAAGTTCTCTGCTTGCTCTCTTCTTGCTCATGTTTCTCACATGAATGCTAATGCTAATTCCAATAATACAATGATACAAAGGAGGGTGCCTATATTCCGTTTTCCCTCACAATTATGAAGCTATCAAATCTACAATTAATTTCCTATCTAACAACATTAATTCTATTAAATGCCTCAACTACTAAGGACGAGAGCTTAAAGGCTCAAGGTCCATTTACAATGTACAAGTGTGCTTCATCACATCAACGCATTAAATGTTTGGCGCAACATATCAAGGTGTTTCAAAATTTTGGTGCTGGTGCTGTCCAACTGTCTTTTCTACTCCACGCGCTGGCTCGCTTGATGAGTGAGCGATGCTCCTGCATCATACTCCTCGACTTAAAAATTTTCATGGGCTCCTGTCCATGAGCTCCTGTACAGCTTGTCCATGCTTCTGGATAACTGCTTCTGTTTCCCAGCTAGCATCTTCTACTGGGTGATTTTTCCACTTCACCAGGTACTCGAAGTACTACTTTCACCTGGTCTTCTTACCCGCTCGCTTATCCAATATGCATTCCATCTGCAGCTTTTCTACTACTGGCATCTGCTTCTGCCACTGGATTACTGGTTCCTTATCTTCAGCATATGTTTCTCCAGCCCTGTATGGGTATAAATCCAAAACGTTGAATATCGGAGATATTCCGATGCCCTCCGGCAACTCAATCTCATAGGCGTTCTCCCCGAACTTCTTCAGGACTCTGCATGGTCCGATTTTCTTCATCTTAAGCTTGATATATGTTCCCCTTGGGAACCTTTCTTTTCTCAAGTGCACCAGAACCATATCACCAACTTCGAACTGAAGCTGTCTCTTTCACTGATCGGCTCTGCGCTTATACTCCTGATTTGACTTCTGCAGTCGCTGCTTCACCTGGCTGTGAAGTTCCTGCATCGCTTCAGCGAACTCTTCTGCGCTAGCACTGCTAGTCCCAGCCTGTTCGGATTCCCTGAGTTCAGAAATTCCCCTCGGCTGTGTTCCATACACAATCTGGAATGGGATTTTTCCTGTACTCCGATTCACCAAATCGTTGTACGTGAACTCTGCCTGTGGTAAGATCTGGTCCCAACTGTTATGGTGCTCCATCACCAAGCTCCTCAGCAAGTCTCCCAGACTTTTGTTCACCACCTCTGTTTGACCATCCGTTTGCGGATGATAAGCTGAACTAAAAGCCAAATTAGTTCCAAGCTTTCTCCATAGCGTCCTCCAAAAATGACCTATGAACTTTGTATCCCGATCCAAGACTATGCTTCTCGGCAATCCATGTAATCTAAAAACCTCTTTAGAAAACAAGTTTGCGATGTGCGTCGCATCGCTAGTCTTATGACACGGAATAAAATGTGCCATCTTTGAGAACCTGTCTACCACCACAAAGATGGAATCGACTCCTCTCTGCGTTCTCGGAAATCCCAGAACAAAATCCATGCTAATTGCCTCCCATGGTCTCTCGGGTATGGGTAATGGCTGGTAAAAACCTGTATTCTGCTTTCGGCCCTTCGCATGTTGACATATCCTGCATCTGTCAACAAATAGTTTGACATCAGTGCGCATCCCCGGCCAATGGTATGATTCGCTCAGCTTGGCGAATGTCTTGTCATGCCCAAAATGACTTGCTAATCCACCGCTGTGTTTTTCCTTCACCAAATTCTCCCTCATGGAGCAATTCGGAATACATAATTGATTGCCTCTAAACAACAATCCTTCCTGGATCAGGTAATCTATCCATGGGCTTCGATCTCTAAGAACTGGATTCTCAGCTGCCTCGTATGCTTCCCCAAAATCTGCATCACCTGCATACATATCTTTGAGGTTTTCAAAACCCAAGGTTTTGACTCTGAACTCCTGCAGCAACAAACATTTCCTGCTCAAAGCATCAACCACTTTGTTAGCAGTCCCTGAAATGTGCTTAATTACAAACGTGAAATTCTGCATGTACTCTACCCATTTTGCATGTTTCTAGTTCAACTTATCTTGTTGACTTACAAACTGCAATGCATGATTATCGCTGTACAATACAAATTCTTTGGGTATTAAGTAATGCCTCCACTTCTTTAATGCCTGTATGATGGCATAAAACTCTTTGTCATAAGTGGAGTATTTCAGCTTCGCGTCATCCAACTTCTCGCTGAAATATGCAACAGGTCTGTCATCATGACTTAAGACCCCTCCAATAGCATATCCACTTGTGTCACACTTTACCTGGAAGGTCTTCCGGAAATCAGGCAACACTAGAATTGGTTGCTCGGTGATCTTTCGCTTCAATAGATTGAAACTTCTCTCAGCCTCCGCTGTCCAATAAAAAACTTTATGCCGCTTTTTCACGGTGTCCATCATTGCTGCGCTAATTCCACTGAAATTCTGAATGAACTTCCTATAGAAACTAGCCAGTCCATGAAAACTCCTCACCTCGAAAACATTTCTCGGTGATGGCCAATTCTTTATCACTTCTACCTTCTCAGGATCCATCTTTAACTCATTCGCTGAGATAACAAAACCTAAATAAATGAGCTCTGTCTGCATGAAAGAACATTTCTTCAAATTGATCAGCAACTTCTCCTGCTGTAGTCTTCTCATTACAATGGCCAAATGCCTTAAATGCTCAGCCCTGGTCTTACTGAAAATCAGTATATCATCCAGGTACACGACCACAAATTTGCCAATGAATTCCCGCAGGACTTCATTCATCAGCCTCATGAATGTGCTCAGCACGTTTGTCAAACCAAATGGCATGACCATCCATTCGTACAAACCCTCGTTTGTTTTGAATGCTGTCTTCCATTCATCACCCTCTCTCATGCGAATCTGGTGATATCCGCTCTTGAGATCAATTTTTGAAAAATAATTTGCCCCACTTAGGCAATCCATCAGATCGTCCATTCTCGGCAGTGGAAATCTGTACCTGATGGTGATCTTATTTATAGCTCTGGAATCTGTACACATCCTCCAGCCTCCATACTTCTTCGGGCTTAGTACTGTCGGAATAACACATGGACTCAAGCTCTCCCTGACCATTCCTTTATCCAGCAAGTCCTGTACCTGATTCTTGACTTCCTCATTCTCCTGAGGCGTCAACCTGTACGCTGCCTTATTCGGTAAACTTGCTCCGGGTATGAGATCAATATGGTGACTCACACTCCTTACTGGTGGCAACGAATGAGGTAGTTCGTCCATGATGATATTAGCGAACTCTCCCAGCAGTTCTTGAATCTCTTCTGGTAAGTCGTCCACTCTTGTGCTAGTCAGGACAATCCTCGGTTTCTTGACCACAAAGAATTGTGGATCTTCATTCTTCTCCATCTCACTGAGAAGTTCCTTCCCACTCATGAGAAGTATTGTTCTGCTTACTTCCGGTTTTACCTCTTTATCCTTTATCGGAAGCAGCTTATATAACTTCCCATCCTTCTCTAAGTGTATGTGTTCATCCTCCCATCATGAACAACATTTCGGTCATACTGCCATGGTCTACCCAGTAATATATGACACACATCCATGGGAATAACATCACACAGAATCTCGTCATGATAATTTCCAATTTTAAATTGAACTAAGCACTATTTAGTGACACTTACCCGGTGTCCTTTCTGTAACCACGAGACTTTATATGGACTCGGGTGCTTAGTTGTTTCCAGCTCTAGTTTTTCCACCATCTCGGTCGAAATGAGATTATCAGTGCTCCCGCTGTCCACAATGACCTTACATTTCTTGTCCTTGGCTGTGTAAGCCGTTCTGAACAGTCTGCTCCTCTGCACTGAGATTTTCTTCTCTTTCTCAGGTGTCAAAAGGATTTTATGTGTTCCAAGCAACCTTCCGCTGTCTGCATCTTCACTCTCAGCATCACGCTTCTGTGCCTCAGTGATGTGAGTTTCTCCCCTGTCCGGTTTCCTGTCTGGACAATCAACAGCTTTATGTCCGTCTTTTCCACATGTAAAACATGTGATGATTCCTCCTTGTCCTCTTCCCCTACCTCGGGTGTGAGGAAATGTATTCGCGTCAGCATAACCGCCACCCTGCTCGGTATGCTGCCTCCTCGACTCAGCATATTGTTGCCTTGGTTGTGAGGTTCCACCTCTCTCAACCTTTCCTTGAGGCTTCCTCCACTCCTCCTTGGGCTTCTGAGTTCTTTCTTGGGCAACTGCCTTGCCTCTCGGCTGACTCCTACCTCACCCTCGCTGTCCTTGCTTGCGGCTCAGCTTCTCTTCGGCTTTTAGAGCCATCTGGTACGCATCCTCAACTGTTCGTATGGTAACCATACTTAACTCATCCTGAATGTCATACCTAAGACCATTCAGGTATCTCGCCAGCTTCTCATCATCACTCTCTCGGTGACCTGTGTGAATGTTGAGCTTGTAGAACTCCTCGGTGATCTGGTAATCCCTGGGGATGAATTTCACTTTCATCTTAGTGATCATCCGATCCCAACTCTTGATCTTCTGTTTTCCTTTGGAATATCTATCCGCCTGCAGCTCATCCCACCATAAGGATGCATGTCCTTTCAGCTTAGTAACATCATGCCTTACTTTCTTGTCCTCTTCGATATCCTCGTAATCGAAGTAGGTGTCTAATGCTCGGATCCAATCCAACAATTCTTCTGCATCCAGGCTTCCCTCATAAGTCAGGATGTCCATCTTGGTCTTGGAGCCCATCCTGGCAATAGCTTTGATTAATCACTCAGTCGATGCATCCTATGCTGTGACCACTTCTGTGTTTCTAGCTTCCTCTTCTATGTCGGAATCACTATGATCCCCTGCATCAGCTCCATGTCTCTGAGTTGTTTCCATCTCCTCGAGTCTTTCCCTGAGATCTCATATCTGTCACTCCATTTCCAGATTCCCTGTCGGCCTGCCTCTTCTTCTCACCTCCCTGTCCTCGGGATCAGGTGACTGTCTCTCCCTTCTAGGTGGCATGGTGAATTCCTTCTCTCTACTACCGAAGCAAAGAGAAATCCTTTCCCCGCTCTGATACCACTCTTGACCCAACCCTCCCCGCTCCACGGAGGACGATCGCTCTCACCAGGACCTTCTTTCTCCTCAGCCCGAAGGACTCAAAGGTTCTTCTGATCCCCTCTCGGGAATCCTTCGTACCCACAGTGAATCTTCCACTCGCACGATCCTCCCTTCCTTGGTTATCGGAGGATCGACTCTCGCGACTTCCCGAGTTCAACTGTTGGAGACTAGACCCTCGGATCCCCGAGACCCAATGTCTTTGGTCAACGCTGACCTTCCCTCGGCTGATCGGGACTTCAATTTCTCGCGACTCCGTGAGTCGCGTTACTATACCTTCGAGGTCCCAACCTCCGAGATCCGAAATGTCGAGATGCCGACAAACTTGCTATCTCACCTTCTCGCTTCCTCGCCACTCGCGAGGCAAATCTCTTGACCCTTCAACTCTCGAGACCCGATGTCCTGAGATCACTTGCCACGTCACTCGACTATGACCCACACTATACACAAATTGGTCGGGACTTCGCTTCTCGTGATCTCACGGTCTCCCTTTACGAGAAGTAGGAGCCTTCCCTTGCGAACTCCCGATGCGTCCAATCCACGAGTCGAGTCACACTCCTTGTGATCTCAATCGACAGCTTCTGACCAATCTGAGCTTTGAAATTTATTCCATCTACACTGTAGACTTCACGTCCACTTTTCCTTCTTACACAAATCTCGAATAAGAAGCATCTCTCTATGAGACCCGTCCGCCAACCTGCTCACTTCTCCTTGCGACCTGTTCGCGAAGGTTTTCTCCACTGCTCTTCGATGACTTCGAAGGCCTATCTCTCCTGAGCTTGTTCTTGATTTCACAAATCCTTATGAAGGCTTCTCGCTCGCACTCCTCCTGCGCGGTTCTATCAACCCAATTTTACTTATGGGTAAATGAGAATAAGAGTTTAACTGTTGAGCCTCATCAATGCACTCTATGCGGATGATTTCAACTGCACTCTATGTAGGTATCTCCTGGCTCAAACAGAGAAACAATTGAAACTCATTCTTTCACCCTCCCAGACTTCACATTTCTATGAAATCAGACTTCCAGCCTGCGCATGTCCTGCTCGGCTTCGGTGCCAAATCCTGCACTCTTGAGGACTTAGAACAAAAGTTATCACTTCCTAAACCCTACGGTCATGCTCTCCTTGCAGACAGATTCCACTGCACTCTATGCAGGAATCCCTTGATTCGGAAAATAGAGAAACAATTGAAACTAATTGTTTTACTCTCTCAGATTTCGAACCTGCCATGAAATCACATACGCAGCATATAGAACAAAGGCATAACAAGAAGAAAATATGCAACAACATAATATCAACAACACCCAGGGAATAACCACAGCCATGGAATTGAATCAAAGTCTTCCTTCTATTAATTCAATTTGTACATGGGTGTTCTCCACAAATTCTCTGCTTGCTCTCTTCTTGATCCTGTTTCTCACATGAATGCTAATGCTAATTCCAATAATACAATGATACAAAGGAGGGTGCCTATATTCCGTTTTCCCTCACAATTCTGAAGCTATCAAATCTACAATTAATTTCCTATCTAACAACATTAATTCTATTAAATGCCTCAGCTACTAAGGACGATAGCTTAAAGGCTCAAGGTCCATTTACAATGTACAAGTGTGCTTCATCACATCAACGCATTAAATGTTTGGCGCAACATATCCAGGTGTTTCAAAATTTTGGTGCTGGCGCTGTCCAGCTGTCTTTTCTGATCCACGCACTGGCTCGCTTGATAAGTGAGTGATGCTCCTGCATCATAAACCCATGGGTTGACATTCCCATACTCGTTAAATACTCTAAAATCCCAAAAATCCCTAAAAAGGGGTCAAGATCACGCGATCTCTACTTCATCTTGCGCTCCACCTTCGACAGCCTGTCGAAGTCCCAAAAATATGTCGAACATGACCAAGGATCCTCAAAACTTGGTCAAGGGCCAACAAGCCCCCAACACTCACCTGTGACTCATCCTAAGTCACTCTGGTCTGGGTAGTTCTTCTTCAAAAGCCTCAAGCTTGGCTTGAGCTACTTGGAATTGTTGCTGTGCCACAGCCTTTTGTTCAACAAACTCTTGGATGAATGCATCGTTGATAGGTCCCTCTAGGCATTGTTCAACTGCAGTGACAACCTGCTCTAGTTCTATTCATCGACCTTCGACTTCTGTAAATAGTTGGTAAGCCTTATCTTGTATGGGTTGAAGCCTCTGAGTTACTTCGATAACTCTGCTCTGAATAGTGTGGATCTGCTACTGGGCGGTGCGATGCTCCTGTGGTCGTTTCATTCTTTCCATAGTTGTCAGGGGCTTTAACTGTGCCGGTATTGTCTCTGCTTGTTGCTTCACTTCCTGGAGCTGTGACTCCAGTGCCTGCAATTCTGGGTTCTTGGTGAGTTTCTCATATGTCTGGGCACTTTGATTACTCAGCTTCTTGCATTCCATGGCAAGGGATTTTATCCTTTCAACTGCGGAGTCTCGGGCACTGTGCGGAGCTCTAAGTCTTCTATGCATTGTTGTAGTTGCTAGATAGATTCTGCGAGCTTCTATACTTGATGCATGACTCAGTCCTCTGCCTTTATTTCTAAGACTGTAACAGAGAAAAGTGATCTGCTAACCACTTATTTCACTTCGAGTTTCTCCACGAGAAACTCTTCTTTTCCTTGTTGCATATTTGATTTTTCTTCGTAGAACTTCGTTTGGAGAGAAATCTATTCTTGTTCTGCAGTGCTGCATTGTTCTACAAGTACACCTTGCACTTGATTCAAGGCCTGGGTGGCTCATACTATTTCTTCTTGTTTTCGGCGAAGGCAAGAGTCAACTGTATCAGCTAGTTGGTGGAGTTGGGTTGGCTCATCTCCCAACTCTAGTTCTCCTAAAGGTAGGGGAGCAGTGGAGACTGGGCGACTGGAATAAAGGGCTTGTTGTACCCCTCAGAGTTTGGCTTCAATTATATCATACATTTATTCCTTCTTGGGTTATTGTTTCTTTGTTATTTCCAGTGAAGCATCGTTCAAGGCTGCTATGATGAAGTCAAAATCATCAAAGGTGAGGGCAATCTGCATCTTGGTCATGGAGGCTTTCGATTTCTTTCGGGAAGAAGGTTTTAGGGGAGAAACCTTCCTCTTCTTCAGGGGATCAACCTCATCTATGGGTGGTGTTACTTCACCTAGCTTCTATTCAGTTTCTACTTCGTCATCACCCCCTTAGTCAGGTGACATTGAAGAAGTATTTCCTGAGGTGCTGCTTAAATATTGGACCTCTTCAGTATTCTTTGTTCTAGGTATGTTCTGTTATTTATGAGTGTCCTCTGGGCTATCAAGATTAGATATCTCTATATGGTTGGCGGGGATAAGGAGGTCCACTGACCATTCCTTAGTGATCTCCTCGAGGTCTTCTTCTGTAAGTTTATAATATGACTGGATTTGTTCTTTATGTTCATTTGCGCGCGTTGTAATGTAGATGAAGTGTTGATCTACGCTGAACTTCATTACGGGTCAGAATCTCTATAAGGTGTTCAGAGTCATGCGAGGCTCAGCTTCGATGTCCCTCTTTAGCTGGAGGTAATATGTATGAAACACAACATTCGACTGCCACTGTTTGTTCATATCACTTGAATACCAAAGGGTAGCAAACTTCGCAGCAAGCAGTTTGAACAACTCTATATCCAGGAAGGTCACACCTTCCGACATCTCCTAGGAAACAAAGGAAATGAGGATCAGGAGCCACCTGAAATGAAATTCATAACCTTGATCCTGTGCTTCTCGGCATTCTAGTTCCAACTGATTAACTAGGTCCTTCACCCAATTCATTTGTAGGCCTTTTGTGCACTTCCCTGCGAGGTCAATGACAAATCCGGTGACCTTTGTAGGTTGGTTTTTCCTTACTAACTTTCCATCTATCAGTTGGCATGCTAGGTTCACTGTGCCACTTTGGATGGAAGCTACCTTGTAGCCTCATGTCCCTTTCTCAACATCGTCGTATGTATCCTTGATCTTCTTTGTTAGTGCGTGATCTGCAGCTTTTCTTGGATAAAAATCCTGTGGGTCGGGTTCCTGCATACTCAGTCCTGTGATCCTGTGGATCAACATTGGGTCCACTGTAATATGACGGTCTAGCCATAAGTATCCGCCATAGAAGCATGACAGTAGGAGCTTAACGCACGTGTTAATCTCCTAGTGCCTTCCAAAGTGCGGTATCTTCATTACATTTAAGAGGGTGGACTACGTGAGGTCCATAGTCCATGAATGGGGAATTATCTTTGAATTCTTCCCCTTCATCCTGGTCAGGTATTTGTATGAGGTGAGTATACTGTAGATCTTGCGATCTTCGAGGTTGAAGTAGTTGAACTTCAATGCTGCGGTCTTGTCCTGCTATGCTCGAACTGTACGTATCCCCTTCGGGAGGTACACAATAACTATGGTGTACTCAACATCTCTTGACACACTATCATGATTTATCGCACTAGCCAAAGGCGGGATATAGTTGGGCAATATGGTCAGAATCAACTTCACATTTGCTAGGTTATCTTTGTGCTTGGTTCTCTTTTTCTTTGATGGCTGAGATGGCCCGGATCCACGAGCATTCGACAGAGAGGCTTGCACTATTCTCATCGATGAATCTTGTACACCTGTAGACATAAACATTACTCTTTCAGTAATGAGTTCGATGAGAAATTCTTTGACAACTTCTTCTGTAGTGGTGAACTCATCCGACATACACGCTCAGGGTTGGAAATCTCAGTTTCAAGGAGTAACTTAGACACTACAATGGGGTAGAGGGAAATAGCGCAATGATCACTGTGAAAAATCAATGAGTCTGTGGGCTCAAATTCACAGTTAGCAAAATTGTTCTCGGTGCATGGCGCAACGGGATAAATAGATAACTTGGCAATGAATCTCTTGCAACGGGCGAGAAGCCTTCATCAACTCTGTTCTGTCCATTACAGCGCAGTCCAACGGTCTGGTGGCGAACCATAAATGCCTTTTTACCCATTCAGGGGGGTCAGCCAAACAGTTATACTGTTCCCAACAGCTATATTTCTTCACCCTGGCAAAGTGCCATGCGACGATGTTCAGTTATCCCGACGAAGTTCCAATTTTGCAAAGTTTTCTTCTGTGAAGTTCCCTTTGGGACCTTCTGTAACTTTTCGATCTTAGCTCTCTTCTTACTTATCTTTATGGCCTTCTTTCCAGTGAGCTTCGTTTCGGTATTCCTTTTTCCATTATGATTCTTATCTTCTTTTGGCATAGTTACTTCATGCTGTTGAGATTCTTTCCTAAGATTCAAGGGTAATACTTCTTCTTTATCTAGAGTAGGTACTTCAGTCTTCTGTGGGTCCCTCTAATGTTCTTGAAATGCCGACATCCAAGTCTTCGGTGTTAAATAGCTTCGATATGTTCTTATGTTCTTCAATCAAGTGTGTGATCCTTCTAGTCATGAAATCTTTTAACTCTTTCTTTTTTT
>JASDQU010224989.1:0-11943 GCA_032191745.1 Picea mariana | reverse complement strand
AATCTGGAGGACTTTGTAGAAAGGCTACAGTATAATCTACAAAGATCCAGTCACCCCAATGTAAGTAAAGATATTCTCAAAACTATATTATTAAAAGGAGTAAGGGATGACTGTCTAGATATGCTGAATATGCTTGGAAAATGGGACATATCTAAGGAATCATACGATGAAATTGTTAATTTATGCAAAATATGTTCAAGAGGAGCTTCAAGAAATAGATCAAACAGCAGGGACACCACATTTTCAAGAGTCCAAAAATCAGCCAGTTGGGGAGCAACAAGAGCCGAGATAGGTAATTTACTTGAAGGTTTTAAAACTGAAATGTTAAGCTCTTTTTCCTCACAAATTGACACCCTGCAAATTAAGAAAAAGCAAGCAGAAGCAGAAGCAGCCCTGTCCATCTTTTGTTCTCAATGCAGAGACAAGAACCCACAAAGAGAATGTCCATTGGACAAAAAGCCAATCTGCACCATCTATGATAAAGATCATGAAACCCAACATTGTCCATATTTACCAGGGATCAAGGCAGCATTATAACCAATGGACTAAGAAGCTGAAGTTGTCTATCTGTTGACACAAAGGAGGCAATGGCAATCACGGGGACAAGGTATGAATCCTAACATGTCATTTGCATCTTCTAATCATTGGAATAATTATCCTTCTTTCAATCAAATGAGTTACCCCCCCTATAATCAAATGCAATATCCTAATAAAATGAATTACCCACCCATGCAACAAATTAACCCACCCTTCATTGATCCATCAATGTGGACGCCTTGGCCTCCACAACAACAACAACCATATCAGAACCAATGGAATCAAAATTGGAGAGGACAACAACCCCCCTTCCAAAATCAATTACCTCAATCGCAATTCCTACAACCACTCTCCTTACCAACAGGTACTCCCCCAAACAATCAAACAATGAGACCCCAGCTACTTGTATAACCTAAACCTAACCCAAATAATAAAGTTGTGCAGTGCATTGATATTTATAACCAGCCTACACTCTCTCTTCTCCCTGTGCAATGCAATGATATTCATTTACGATCTGGGAGAATAGTGGAACCCACCATAGATGATGTTACCTCTTCTGATAAAGAGGAAACAAAAAAGCATGATGTACCTGAAGAGGTACAATCATCCTCTACCAATGCTGCTGAAACAGCAAAACCACCATTTCCTGAGCATTTAGCCTTGACTAAAATGCCTGAGCCACCAACCTTCAATCTTCTAGGGGAATTACAAAATTTATATGTCAAAATTCCTCTACTACAAGCACTCTGAGACGTACCAATCTATGCCAGGATGATGAGAGACATTTGTGTTAAAAAGCCTAGTAGGAAAATTAAGGATCCCCTTACAGTCCATGTTATGGGAGACTTGTCTGCACTAATGTCAGGTAAAGCTCCCCCAGTTAAATATGGTGATCCCGGCCACCCTACCGTTTCAATACAAGTTGGAAAAACGATAATCCCTCGAGTTCTGGTAGACCTAGGTGCCGCTATCAATATCATGACTCTGGAAACCTTACAACTACTACAACTGCAAAATGAACTCAGAGACACCCCAACTATCCTAGAATTGGCTGACCGATCCACAATTAAACCAAAAGGAGTCATTGAAGACCTCAGTATCTCTGTAGAATCCTGGAATTATCCAGCTGACTTTGTGGTACTACAACCCAAAACAAAGTTGGGGGGGCACCCTCTAATTTTGGGTAGACCTTGGCTAGCCACAACAGATGCTTTTATCAGCTGTAGATCAAGTTCAATGACAATTTCAAACGGTTACGAAACTAAACATCTTACCCTCTACCCTCACGCTACACCCCTGATTAATAATGATAACTCTGTATGGGTAGATTTTGATGATCAACCTACTCAACCCCTTTTGACTATCAAACAAGCTCTAAGCCTGAAAGACTCTACCGAGGATGAAGTGATTAATAATTTTATTTGCAAACCCTCCTCTGTGACCCCAGAAACTCATAACCAACTAACTGGACTGTTGGAGTCTGATAATTAAGAAAACCTCAACTCGGAAAGCCCACCTCAAACATCTAGCACCATCCCCTCTAAAAGCATACCAGTAGAAATTGAACCTGGCAAAACACTGAACATAAACCCTAATCTGACAGATGCTGAAACACATCAATTAATGAAGTTACTTCTGGAAAATAAAGAAGCATTTGCATGGGATTATATAGATATGAAAGGAATCTCACCTGAATTATGTACTCATCGAATATATATTAACGAATATTGTCAGCCAATCTACCAATCTCAACGACGAATGAACCCTAATTTAAGAGAAATCCTCAAAGAAGAACTTAAAAAATTGTTCAATGCAGGGTTTATTTATCCTATATCAAACAGTGAATGGGTTTCCCCATTGGTAATAGTTCCTAAGAAAAACGGGAAATGGAGAGTATGTGTGGATTATAGAGCCTTAAATAAAGCCACTCAAAAAGATCACTTTCCATTACCACTCATTGATCAGGTGTTAGATAATTTGTCAGGGAAGAAATTTTTCTCATTTTTAGATGGTTTTAGTGGGTATAACCAAATCAAAATTGCACCTCAAAATCAAGATAAAACCACTTTTACTAGCCCTTGGGGAACCTTTGCTTATAGAGTCCTTCCATTTGGACTATGTAATGCACCAACAACCTTCCAAAGAGCAGTTTTAGGAGTCTTTTCTGATATGCTTAATGACTCTATGGAAATATTTATGGATGACTTTACTCCTTATGGTGTTTCTTTTCAGGAAGCACTACAAAACCTTGAGAAAGTACTCAAACGATGCATACAAGCCCAACTCTCCTTAAGTACAGAAAAATGTCATATGATGATGAGTGAAGGAATAGTGCTTGGACATTTTATCTCATCTCAAGGAATTCAGGTAGACCCATCCAAGATACAAGTCATTAAGAATCTTCCTACTCCCAAAACCCAAACAGAGGTGAGAAGTTTTCTAGGACATGCTGGATACTACAGAAGATTTATCAAGAATTTTTCCAAAATAGCTTCTCCCCTGTTTGTATTACTGATGAAAAATGTTGAATTCAAATGGACTAATTCTTGCCAGAAGCATTTAACACACTTAAACATCAGTTATCTACAACTCCTATTCTTAGAGGACCTGATTGGACACTTCCCTTTCATATATTCTCCGATGCTTCAGATACTGCAATAGGAGATGTCTTGGGACAAGAATAAAATCATCTCCCTTATGCTATCTATTTCATCGCCAAGAATATGACTCCTACTGAACTCAATTATACAGTCACCGAGAAGGAATTCTTAGCAGTTATCTATGCAATTAATAAATTTAGACATTACATTACTGGCTATTCTACTTTTGTCCATACTGATCACTTAACTATCAAATACTTAATGAACAAACCTATCACAAATGCTAGAGTCACCAGATGGCTACTATTATTGCAAGAATTTGATATTACAATTGTAGATAGACCAGGAACAGAGAATGTAGTTGCTAATTTCCTTTCTCGGTTGACACCTGATGATGATACCCCAGTAGATGGTTCCTTTCCTGATGAATATCTATTTGCAGTTTCTGCCCACTCACCTTGGTATGCAGACATTGCTAACTACTTGGTTGCAGGGAAGTTACCACCACACCTATCCCACCGAGAGAAAAGAAGTATCATTCATCAAAGTGCTCAGTATAGTTGGATAAGTGGGTGTCTTTTCCATACAAGAGCTGATCAAGAAATCTGAAGGTGTATTAGAGAAGATGAGGTTTATGATCTACTAAAAGCTTGTCATGATGGCCCTTGTGGAGGGATTTGCTGATAAGAGAACAACACATAAAATTCTCAGGATGGGGTACTATTGGCCCTCACTCTTCAAAGATGCAAAGAAATATGTCCGGGGCTATGATAGCTTCCAAGGAGTAGGCCAACCTAATCATAGAGATGAAATGCCATTAAACCCCCAGATAGTACTTGAACCATTTGAAAGATGGGCCTTAGACTTTGTAGGACCCATCAACCCCCCATCCAATAAAAAAGTTTACATAGTGGTCTGCACAGACTACATGACCTAATGGGTGGAAGCCAAAGCACTCCATAGAGGGACCGAAGAAGCTATTAAAAATTTCTTATTTAAAGACATCTTCATCAGATTTGGAGTGCAAAGAGAATTAGTTACAGATGGAGGACCCCCTTTCACTTCTCATGGTTTCAAAGCCACCCTTCAAGAATATCATATTCAACATAGAATGACTACAACATACCACCCACAAGCCAATGGACAGGTAGAAAGCACAAACAAAGTAATATAAGCCATTCTCACAAAAACAGTGAAGGAAAATAGAAAGGATTGGTCCTACAGGCTTCCCGAAGCATTATGGGCCTACAGAACTACCTGGAGAAATACTACAGGATTCTCGCCCTATGAATTAGTCTATGGAAAGAATGTTGTCTTTCCTGTGGAATTTGAAATAAAAACCTTAAGGACTGCTTTAGCTGTCAACCTTAATTTGACCGATGCACAAACAGCCAGGTTGTAGCAGCTTAATGAATTGAAGGAGAAAAGACTAGATGCCATTCAACAGACAACCATAATTCAACAGCAATGATCAAAATGGCATGACAAAACTATAAAAAACAAGCAGTTCCAAAAAGGTAATTGGGCCCTACTGTATGACTCTCGGTTCAAAGAATTTCAAGGGAAACTGCGTACAAGATGGCTTGGACCTTACGAAGTAGACACTGTTTTCCCCAATGGAACAGTAAGGCTCCTCACAATCGATGACTCCAAAACTCCGTTACTTGTAAATGGTCACCGGCTCCGTCTGTACCAGTGTCGTATTTCCAAAGAAGATTTTAAGGCCACATGCATGGCAGACTCCCATTACCTCTTCTTAAAGGGGGCTTCTACCCCTCATTGCAATTAATTCTTTTAAGTTAATTTTTTTTAGTATTAGATTATATTTTATTTACTAATAATCCCTATCAAGAAATACCATGTTACAATCAATTTTTGTAGATTCCCGATCGAAGCACAGGCCACTAGGAAAGGACGATCCTACTTCACAAAGAGACAAGCTTTCCCGATGCTGAAACACCATTGTTCAACACTTTTGACTTTCCTCTGTTGTTGAAACACCACTGTTCAACACTTTTGACTTTCCTCCGATGCTGAAACACCATTGTTCAACACTTTTGACTTTCCTCAGTTGTTGAAACACCACTGTTCAACACTTTTGAATTTCCTCTATTGTTGAAACACCACTGTCAGCAATTCGTTCCCTTTTCTTCATTACTGAAACACCACTATCAGCAACTCCACACCCCCATCACTATTCAACAACCTTTTACCACTTTCCCCCATTTCCTCATAGACGAAACAACACCGTCCAACAATTGTTTCGCCTTTTCTTTTCTGTTGCTGAAACACCATTGTTATCAACTTTTCATCATTATCCCTATTGCCAAAACACTACAGTATGACAATTCCTCATAGACGAAACAACACCGTCTAGCAATTGTTTCGCCTTTTCTTTTCTATTGCTGAAACACCATTGTCAGCAACTTTTCATCATTCTCCCCATTGTTGAAACACCATTGTCAACACTTTTCATCATTTTTCCCATTACTGAAACACCATTCACAACAACTTTTCGCCTTCTCCCTATTGCCAAAATACTACAGTCCGACAATTCCTCACTTTCTTCATCAACGAAACAACACCGTCCAACAATTGTTTCGCCTTTTCTTTTCTATTGCTGAAACACCATTGTCAGCAACTTTTCATCATTTTTCCCATTACTGAAACACCATTCACAACAACTTTTCGTCTTCTCCCTATTTCCAAAACACTACAGTCCGACAATTCCTCACTTTCTTCATCGACGAAACAACACCATCCAGCAATTATTTTTCCCTGTTCTTTTCTGTTGCTGAAACACCAACTTTTCAACATTATCTGTCAGCAAGCTTTTATGCTCTCATACTATAGTTCATCCTTCCAGTCAACAAATCCTTGATACAATTTATATAATAAATCAAAAGTCTCTGCCACGACTACTGCAGAACTACCATGGACAGGCATTATATTTTGTTTGCAGCACGAATCAAAAGGTAAGGCGAGGTATGTAAATTTTATGTAATACAGTTAAGCTATAGTTAATGAGAAGATTCCAAATCATTATGACCACTCGAGTGCAATCATTATTAGCCACACTTGATGGGAGGGGAGGACATATCAAACCTTTTATACCATCATTTCACATGATTTCACCACCGCCATCCTATTTCACCACCTTTTCGCGTATTTTACCACCATTTGCATACCTTCACTCAGAAAACTCACTCTGCACAGAAGTTGTTACTCAAACTCTTTGACGATGTATTTTACCAAGTAGATAGTTATGGGAGGATCTGTTATACGGAACGAACCCACCATGACAGCCCTGTTAGAACATTATCCAGTAGCTTATCAAATCTTTCAGCAGGCAGGATGGCTCAGTTATTTTCAGAGACTACAGGGGTATGATGAACAACAAGTCCTGCAATTCACTCAAAACCTTCAGGAAGACCATTCTATTATTCAAGGGGTCCGAATTTCAGTAACAAAAGAGGATATAACACAGGTCTCAGACCTCCCTACCGATGGCATTCACATGTTTAGCCGTAAACATATCATTCAGAATGCCCAGTAGAACTTCTTCTTGCCAGAAGAATAAATTGAATTTAAAGGCCGGGGTGTTTGTCTCAGCTCGTTGCCACCGCCATGGCCAGAAGTTGCAAGATTCATCAAACATTACCTTACCTGCGAAGGTCGATAATAGGTAGTTTACCAGCATGAATTTCTTCTATTGTCTCATTTACGGCATAATAGATGGGTGAATATTCCTTATTATTTGGTGGGTTGTCTGAAAAATATGGTGCACTACTGCAGAAAGGCTAAAGATCCCACCCTTTCACTCACCTATCACCATCTCGTCCAACTGCTTATCCAAAGGGGTTTTTCCCAACAAAACCCTCCACTAAACAACCCACCCATAAACCCCCAAGAAGCTGCTGAAATTTCCGAAAACCTCTAGGAACAACAACCCCAAAACCCTGCGGAACCAATCAGTCCAATTAACCCCCCTGCCATACCAAGTCCACCTCATACTTTACCAGAATCATCCACTCTCGCCCTTCATATTCTGAGCGATGACTCTGAGCCAGACAATCTCCCCTGCCCCATCATTGAGGAAAAATCCCCATGTAAACAAAAGAAGATTCCCTTCTTTCCACCCTTCTTACAAAGAAAACGAACATGGGCCTCAATAAGACCAGCTATTATTGCCACTACCCTAGACCCCCAACCCATTCGACTAATACCCTGTACACCTCCAACCTCCCAAATCCTGGAATCTTTGCCTATTCCACACACTGGCACTGAAACACAAGAACCAGATGCTCAGGGTGTTGCGACATCATCTGTCTCAAATAAAGTAGCTGAAACACAAGAACCAACTACCCATAAAGTAGCTGAAACACAAGAACTGGCTACCCATTCCGTAGCTGAAACAAAAGAACCAACTACCCATTCCATAGCTAAAACACAAGAACCAACTACCCATTACATAGCTGAAACACAAGAACCAGCTACTCATTCAGTGGTTGAAACACAAGAACCAGCTATTGACAATGATACTGAGATACAGGAATCAGAGGTCCAGGGTGTTGCAACGTTACTTTCCTTACATCAAGAAGCTGAAACACAAGAATCAACTGTCATTCCTATAGCTTCTCCACAAGAACCAACTAGTGAGGTTGTGACTACCACACAAGAACCAGTCATCCCTCAACCAGAACCAACAATGGCCTCTGTCTTGCAAGAAAATGAGTTTTTAAAGTCTGAACTGGAAGCCTACAAGCAAGAATTAGCCAGGGCAAAGGAAGCATATGAGAAGGAACTTAATTTGTACACCCTAGCTCGTATAGCAACCATGTCAGAAGGGACTACAATAGAGAGCCCGTGTAAAGAATATATGTGTTGTCAATGTGGGGATATTTACTATCAAGCAGACGATAAGGTAATTCAATTCCCAATGCCAGGAGCCCCCCCTACTCCTTCAACATTTGTAGTCAAAGAAGAAGAACCTGTTGTTACACAAGAACCAGCTATAGCTGTTACACAAGAACCAACTACAGCTAAAACACAAGAACCAGCAGGACCTCCCAAGATTAAGACTGAGCCCTGCATTACAACAATTGAAACCCCTGCTTTTGTTAACAAGGCTGTACAGACAACACCTATTGAGGAATTTACACCTCCCATCCAGATCAATATCCACACTTTTGTGGAACAATGTACTCAGACCTTACCTCACCCCACTACTTGCAATGCTGAAACACAGACTCAGCCATGGGATGAGTAGGCAGTAATACAAAAATGGAAGAAAGAGTATGCTGCAACACAGGCCAAAAGCCTGCAAGAGCACAGACAAATCTGGATAAATCATACCTACTCAAATTGGGAAGCTTTAGAGAAGACATGCCAGGAAGCTCGTGCCCTTAAGAAACATAACAAAGAGTTGAAAGGTAGATTGGCCCTGGTATTTGACTTGGCACAAAAGCTATTGGCCACAAGAAAACCATCCTGCAATTACTCCTTGTTCCTTATGGAGCAACTTACATGGTTTCAGTTCAAATCAATCACAGAAGGCAGACCCCATGCAGTACTACACCCAGCAGATTTTGTCAAAACCTTTACAAAAGCCTCTGTTAGGGATCAACACCTCCTCTGTGAGGCGTATTTTCATAACGAGGCCATCCCCGAGAATAGGCAGCTGAACCTTAATCCTCTTGTCGGGGATATCCAGATTCGTGCGTTCACCTCCTTTCTCCACAATCAGATTTTGTGGCAAGATGACTTCTTGTCTGCCAAGCACAATGAAGATAACCACCTTCTCTGGATAAGACCAGAACCACAGAATGTAGCCACCTTTGTCACAGAATATTATCAGTTCTTAAAGAAACCAGGGATGACTGAACATGTTCAGCAGCTACAATCAATAGTGCTTCAGGATTGTCAGCACTTCATCAGATCCATAGAGATTGCTGCCCTCCAGGAAAATAACTTGTTTTGGCAGCAATCCACTAAGAAAAGACAGGAATACAATCCTTTTAGCCCCACTAACCTTGACGTAGCAATCTCCAGGGTACCTAACTACATCCAGTGTGTTCAACAATGTGTTGAAAGCTGGATAGGGTACCAGTTTTATTTTTCTATCCTCTGGTTGCCAATAGAAAGATATCAAATCCATTATAAGTTGCCTAAGAAGACAGAAACAACAGCTTGGCAAAGGTTACAACGGGTCCAAGGGTTCAGAGCGCCAACGGACAGTACCTCCCACAGTGACTGCTTGAGTAACTTACACGCTCAGAGTCGGTATTCAGACTCTGATTCAGAGTGAAGTTGCCTAAGGACATGCAACACCTTGAGTTGGGGGGGATGTTAGGACCACACAATGTACCTTTTTGCCCATACTTTTTGCCACTATTACACTCTTGATCACTCACATTTAAACTCATATTATCACTTTATCTTATCTTTCCAAAGGTATATAACCTCTCTTCTCTTTACTATACGTTTAATCTGTTTTGCATATAATTTCACATCACTCTCGTACTTAACCATTGATTAGAAATGTATAAGTGTTGAAACAGTTCAAACTGCAGATGAGCATTTGAGGCCTATTGTTGAAATAGCAATTCACAGAAGTTGTTACAAAGTCCATGGTCGACGATGATGAAACACAGAAGCTGTTACACAGTCCATGGTCGACGATGCTGAAACATAGAAGCTGTTACACAGTCCATGGTCGACGATGCTAAAACACAGAAGCTGTTACACAGGCCATGGTCGACGATGCTGAAACACAGAAGCTGTTACACAGTCTATGGTCAACGATGCTGAAACAAAAAGGAAGTCGTTACACAGTCCATGGTCAACAACAACTCACACAGATTGACTACAACAGCCACACCGTGAGCCAAGCATCAACCATCGCTGCTACCTAAGAAGTGCTGAGCAGTCAGAGCGCAAATCTCGTGGCTGAAAAAGCCCGCGATTTGCGATGCCGAAACAGCATGCAACAACAACAACAAGAAAGAACTGTTACTCCAGTCGTAACAACAACACCTCATTCAGCACTTGTAATAGCATTCTGTTGCGGGAGACTAGGACATCCTATTCTGGTTTAGAAATTCGATTTGACTAAGAATAGGACTCAAATATATGTCTCTAATTTTGATCAATTGTATCGAAGGGATCCCCTCTTTAAATAAGAGGAAATCATCATTCGAGGGATCTCCAGTTTTTGGTACTAAGAAAGTTTCAGAAAGAAGGACGTACTTCATTTTCAGATTGTAATATGATACATTGATAGATGAATAAAACACTATTTTGAGCATCCTTCTCTAGCCTTTTCATCTCAGGGGAATCTTGTGAGAAGGGAGGGCCCACCTTCTTCACAAGATTCACCCGTTAGTTTTATAATGTGTTAGTGTGATCTCTGTTTATGCCTTGATTAATTTGTGTCTTGCTGAAACACTACTTTTAATGAATTCTGCTTTGCTGAAATACTACTGAACTCTGTCTTGTTAAGAACTTTGTTTTATTGAATGTTACATTGTTTTCACGAAGTTCATAATCATTTTAATTAGCAATCTTGTGTCATGAATTTATGAGGTTTGCTAATAAGAGACTGGTGCTAAAGGTTCCTGCTTAAAGAAAGGGATTAAGGGTCCTGTTCTCTGTTAGAAGTAGTCAGCTTTCAATTATTTCCATGAGTGTGCTAATCAGAGACTGGTGCTAAAGGTTCCTGCTTAAAGGAAGGGATTAAGGGTCCTATTCTCTGTAGAATTATTCAGCTTTCAATTATTTCCATGAGTGTGCTAATCAGAGACTGGTGCTAAAGGTTCTTGCTCAAAGGAAGGGATTAAGGGTCCTGTCCTCTGTTAGATAGAGTTAGTCTTCAATGCATTAATGTTTTCATGAAGGTGTGTTAATCAGAAACAAGGTGATGGAGTTCCTGCTTGGGAATAGGGTCTTGTTCTCTGGTTACAGAATAATTGTTCTTTCCTGTTGCAGTTGTTATTTTAATGTAATCCAAGATTCTTTAGATTAATCATCTCTTTAAGCTCTGCAATAGGTAGGTTGCTTTCCTGTAATTCAAGTTAGAACTTCAGTTTATTCAAGGCAAGTGTAATTAATGTAGTTTCATTTACTACAACTATAGGTTTCTTTTGGAATTGAGCATATATAGTGCGCGGTTACCTTTGAAATAAACAGACTTCCCTGGGTTGACAATTTATGTAGCACTGGATTGTTTAAATTAATTAAGCAATTATAGTGACCAACAATAACCAAAATCATTAACACCATATCCAATAAAGGTACATTTCTTGGATTTTGCCTCAAGCTTTGTTCTATTTTCTTTATCAATATGGACAAATGCTTCACAACCAAAAGTTTTCAAAAAAGAATAGTTTACCTTTTTTCCTGTCCATTCCTCCTCTAGAATTCTACCATCCAAAGAGCTTGAAGGTCCTCTATTTATTAAGTAAACAATAGTATCTACAGTATCTACCCAGAACTATAAGGGCAAACCAACATGCAATCTCATACTCCTTGCACTCTCCATGATTGTCTTGTTCATCCTTTCTGACACACCATTTTCTTGTGGTGTTCGTGGAACTATATTCTCTCTACGAATCCCATGGTATGAACAGTAATCATCAAACTCCTTGCTGGAGTATTCACCTCCATTATCTGATCTGAGAAACTTCAAACTTTTTCCTGTCTCATTCTCAACTAAAGATTTCCATTTCTTAAAAGTATCAAAAACATCAGATTTTTGTCGAATGCAATAAACCCAAGTTTTTCTAGTTGCATCATCAATAAAAGTAAC
>JASDQU010224988.1:8491-19237 GCA_032191745.1 Picea mariana | reverse complement strand
GAATGTGTTACAGTTTTTCCTCTGGAATTATTTCAATAATTTTAAGACCTGTAACCTTCTGTTCCTTAATATTTTCTTTTGTTAGAAAACCCGCGTCCCTTTCTTTATTGTAATTGAAATATAAGATTCTTTCCAGATTAAAGCCTTATATTTCTCTGTGTCATGTTTCATTGTTATACGATTTCATAATTGTCATTGAACCAGGAAATGGCCTTACTTGTGACTTCATTTTCTGTTTTAAGTTTTAAAGTTGTTTTATCAATACCTTATCTGAATGTCTGAAGTAACAAACTTATAAAAAACCCTTTTTATAAAAAATATAAAAAATCAATCACCCATGACAGTCCCTAATGGAAGACAACCAAACGTAGAACCCGGTTTACAAGATCAAACCAACATTGCATTAAACCTATTCAACACTATCTTACAAACTGCAACAAATAGAACTGAGTTAGAGCGATCGTGGGCAGCGATTGAACGCGACATAACCATCTAAGAACAAAGGGAAGAAAGACAGAGACAGTTGAGAAACTGAATCTGATCTAATTTTCTTTGATTCTTTGTTTTAAAAGTATTATCATTTTTGGATGCCGAGACGGTGTGTTTTATAGCCTTAAAACACAAACTCTGGAACAACAGGGAACATAATAGTACAAAGTTCTTCTTAAAAAAGGAATCCCTCACTAAGAAATTGCCAACTTGAAAATGTATTTATATTCATTTTTTAATGCTTTTCAAATTATATATATATATATATATATATATATATATATATATATATATATATATATATATATATATATAAAGTTATTAAAAAATAACTTTGAAAATAATTATTTTGGTTTTTTCATAATGTTTACTTTAATATTCATTTGAAATGTTTTTGACTTTGTTATTTATTTGACATGTTTTTTAAAATGAAGAATTTTTTAAGAGATATATAAAAAAAAATGTTCTACACATTTATTACCAATTATTTCATATTTTCAAAAAAACCTATTCAAAAATATAACACATTCTGATCATAGTAATTTTCTTTTGTGATTAAATTTTAGTATAGCTTATTTATTGTACATGTATGGCTTGTTATCCCCATTTTGTGGGATAACTAAGGAGATTATGTATCGAGGCCCTCGGGTTGTGGATATGGAGTGTCAAGAGACTACATGACTAGCAGTATCCTTTTGCATAGATGGATACCCTTCTCACCACCAAAGAGGGCGTAGATTTTCAGATGACATCCACTACACCAGCTGACTTTCGAGAGACAATGGGCCTTGCTCCATGAGGTACAAGTCATGTATTATGGTAAGCGTCATTTCAATATTTGAGGCATTTGAGTATGTTGTATGTTACACCGCTTTAGATTTCATGACATATGCTTGGACATTATGTATTTTTCCCTGTTTCACCTTGGTGGTTGACTTTGTGCCATGTTAAGTGGTCTTCCTTGGGAATGGGTTTTATACTAGGAACTCCCTTGAAGATCCATCATACCGTTCCCGGCCATACTTACCACTTTTCATCACTTAAACCCCCTTGTTTCCTTATCTCTTGGGATTTCAAGGTGTATTAACCCAGGAAGGGGTTGTCCCTCATTCTATGGGAAGAAGGGGTTGAAGGCCTAGAGGGGTTGTTGTTGGGTAAAAGATAAAATCCTATATATAAAACTTCCATATGCTTCACCTAGGTATCCCCCAAGAAAGCAATGAAACGATTATCTGTAAGAAAAGGGGGACCCACAAGAATAATGATTAAGAATGCTTAAAGGGTTAGTTGGAGGATAGGAGGTCTCATAACGAACTAACCTATCATGATCATGGATATATAGTGGTATGAAATTATTATCATCTGGTAACCAATCCAGGGTAATGGATCTCAGTTGCATGGCTGAGAGAAAGGGGGTCTCGCCACGAGCCAACCTTCTCATTTCCACTAGGTATTTGTGAGTGACATTGTTATTATATGGACGCCACATGAGGATAGTGGCCTTCAACTTGTCCCTAAATTTTGAAAGAAACAAAGAATGGAAAAATGATGGGATTGAAAAAATTGCATTGCAAACGAAGGTGCCACACACTCTCTACAAAGGCACCCATGAATGAGACATTACAACCCCTTGTATGTCATGAACCTCATGCCCATTGATTCTTGACCCTTAACCACTTCATCCACTTTACATGGCTTAGAGAGGGATCTCTTGGAAACACTCCTTGACCTAGGGAAAGATCTACCCAATAGGACACCTCTTCAACCCTCCCATATCCAAGCTTGGCAAGTCGCATAATGTTTTTGAGCACTTAATTGTTTGACAGGGTAATCTTTGATGCACATGCTTAGGTGGCTCATTTATTTACTTGATTTACTTATCATGATATTTTGACTTGAGATACTTGGAGGGCATGCTTATTTTTTTTGCGAGACCTAATTGGTGGAAAATTTTGGAGGAACAAGCCTAGCTTGGGCTTCCATGGGGCTTGAATCCCACAAGTGGATGCCAAGGGCCTGCATGCCATATGAGAGAGACATACCTTCGGAGGCCTAGAAGAATTTATGGACGACATAACCTAGCCCTCACATGCCAAACATTTTTCCTAGGAGAGGAAAAACGTCACCTTTAGAGGCATGATGTCACCTAGGAGAGATAGGGTTTGGTGGTGAGGCTATCATTTATTGGTACAAGGATGTTTTGAGGAGAATGAGGCTTTGACCATGAATAAAATGACTTAGATGATTGAAATGTGGCTTTGAGAAGCCTAACTACACTCCTCCAACACCAATGACTTGCTCCTAGTGCCAAAACGTCCCCTAAAGGGGTGACATCACCTTAAATTAGGGTTTCTTTTATGTAAAAGTAAATTTTTAGTGAGTTGTTTAATATTATTTTGTAAAAGGGGAAAGATTAGGGTTGTTTACCCATAGTCTCATGGTTTACCCTAAATTTATGAGGACAAACTATTTTGGAGACATTTTGTATAAATAGAGATCATAAGATCTCATTTCATAACATAACTCTCCCATGGTGAGAGGTACTTGGAATGAAATTTTCTCTATATTTAAGCTATTTGTCTCTTTTTCTCTTGTGTATGTCTACTTTCTTGGTTATTTGGTTGATGGAAGAGATGTGCTAGCCTTGGAAGGCTCTTCTTTGCTATTGTGGTGGTTTATCTTAGCATTTTCCTTGAATTGGTAAGGTGTTTTTGCATTGTATTATAATTTTGTTTGAAGACAAGATTATTTTTCTAGAGCTAGGTGGGAAGTATAAGGGAATACACCCCCACCTTAGCCTCTATCACTTTATGCTTAAAATTTATTGTTTTAACAAGCATTTTCTAAGAGAAGTATAAGTGCATACACCCTCTTAGCCTAAACCCTTGCTAGGGATACTTGCCTTGGCGAGTAAGAGGATTTATACCCCCAAGGAGGTAGTAACTTTATCTCTTCCTTTTATTGAATCCATTAAACAAATCTTTAAAACAACTAGTAATCACTTGTTACATTGGAGATATAAAATTGTTGATTTGGGAAACGTGAAATTTTGTGATTTTGAAGTTGTTCCTAGTGGAATCAAATCTATGCTATAAATTCTTGCTTGAGCCACTAGGGAATTTCATTTCTCCAAGTATTTATTGCTTCTATTAAAAATTTAACCTACAACCATTAGGGCTACAAAAAACCCTAACCAAACTCTTCAATAAATTCTAATTTAACCATTGAAAATTGCCTAAAATCTACCCACATAATCTACTTAGTACAATGCATCTTTTCACAAGTTTTAGTGGTTAAATATATTTGTGCAATAACAAGTTTATTACAGACATAAGGATGATAAATATCACTACAATTATATTTTTATGATAGCCTTGCTTTTTTTACTAAAGTCTTGTTCTCTCATTGTTGAGCTAAACTAGTTTTTACTAGCTTGTCTCGTGCTTATTCAATTGGACTCTTAGCACATATATTGTAGCACTTACTACCTTTTATGTGCTGACATATATCATTGATTATTTATGCAATTAGGGACATAAACATTAACTTTCCTGTCCACCTAACATTACTATATGAAAGTGTGGCCTTTCTTGTGTCTCGGGCAGGTACAAACACCCTTTGCAAGCATCCAAAGACTTGGAAACCTTAAACCACCCATAGAAGAGTAATCAAATATACATTTCCTTTTCCATCACTAAACTTTAGGGGGGTACTTCTCTTATTTTCCTTCCATCCATCTCAATCCCCCCAGGGTCACCGGGATCGCCTCCCTAGAGTGACCCATTCACCCTCGAAGTGCAGGACCTATATCGAGGTGACATTGGGTATAGTGTCCCTTAGTTTTTTCCATTTTGGTGGTTGGGTCGGGATTTTCCGAAACTAGAAATTGTGCGATAACATTTTGGCGTCATTGGCGGGGAGGATTTTGAATCCTCTTCATGCCCTAATGAAATTTTGACAAACTTCCCTCCCAAATCCTTTATGCCTTAGCTTCCCCAGTGACTCCATTGAAGAACCTTCCCTTTTCCACCCTTGATAAGTTTCCCTTGAAGATTTTCTAGCGACTCCAACTTCTACATACCCACCTTTCCCTCTCTCTCCATTTCCGTCATTTGGTGAGACTTGATCTCACCCGACGACTCCATTGAGGTGTCTTTTCAGTCAATGGAATTATGGAACCATGGGATGAACCCTCATCCAGAACTTATTGTGACTCGACGATGGAATTTTTACATATGGAAAAGGAAAAGGATTCTGAGGAAATGATGAATCTCATAAGAGAGTTATTTCCTTCCCTTGATGATGAATAAGTGCCTGAAGAATAGACATATGAAGAAAGTTATCAGAAAGAGAACACGATGAGTTGTGACCCTTTCAATGATATTGATGATACTTTATTCCATGACATAAGAAGTGAAGAAGTATCAGAGGAAACCTTGGATATGATAGATCCTCTTCAAGAAAAGAAAACAAATAACTATGCACTAAGGATAAATCCTCTTGTGATGAAGAGGCGATGGAAGGGCGTTTCCATAAGAAGAAAGAATAATTATGATAAAGTGAAACATATTGAGGGACCACTATCTTTTCTCAGACTTGATGAAGGCAAGGTTGTCCAACCTTTCTCTCCTCCTGTACATAGTTTTGAAGAAGAATTCAGCCTCGATGATGAAGAATTTGAAGATCCAGTTGTAGACTTCCATGCCTCTACTCCTCCTGCAAACGAAGACAAAAATATGGCCATTTTCAATCATACTAATGGTCTTATGAAAGTACCCTTCGATATGGTTGATGAGCATATATAAAATTTCATACAGACTGGTAGAAGCAAGTGGGATTTTGATCGTCTCATTTTCGATAGAGACCCCATCTACGACATTGAGGATATCCCTCAAGAAAAGGGGTTTGATTTTTCATCCTCAGAGGACTAGTTTTCATGCATATATGATTCATGTGTTTTGGAGCATGAAGATGACATGATTACATATTTATTCGAGGATTCTCAACCACTTTTGTCCTCAATTTTGGAGGAATACTAGGATGTGGCCATCTCAGAGCGATCAGAGGCTCACTCTACAAAGAGGAAGTATTTTCATATTGAGGATTTCTACAAGGATTTGAATATAAAGAGGACACACTTTTCTCTTCCTAGACTTGACTCTGTCCCTTACCTCATTTCCTCTTCTCAGGAAAATCATGAGGTCTTCTTGGGATCTCTCACATCTTCTCAATATTCAGGAAGCAACGATCATGTTCAGGAGGATGAAGAAGAGCCTTCATCTACATATAGTATTCCCCTTCATAGATGGATTGATCAAGCTTTTGGCTATCAGTTCAGGAAGGATTCCATGGATTATCAAAGTTGTGGATATTCTTTCTAGCATGACTTCTTCCCTCCCACCGATTTCCATGAGTTTGATACTACTATTGATTATATATCTATTTATGCTCATGATCATTTTGTGTTGGACTTGTCTATTTTGTTTCACATGATCAAGCACAACGGGATAAACTTTGATGAGATGATCAATTGGTTGCATTGGTTATATAACTTCACTTGACATCATCTATCACCTAATATCTAGGGCCTCGTGGCCTCAGGTAAGCAGGTAAGTCATTTTTATTTCTTGCATTTTCATCTTTATTTCTCATAGTAGTTTAGATGCATTTCATATTTCATTTTTCTCTACTTTTGTATTGATTTCATGCTTAGTTTAGAAAGTTTTGAAAAAATGTCCGATTTTTTCTTTTCTAGATTAGTTTTCATTTTTTATTTTATTTTTGTGTGCGTGGATAAAGGGTGATAGCACCACCCTAGATGCTCTGATGTTTTTGTCTGAGTTTTGGCAGGTACAGGTCTACTAGGATATGTTGTGGTTCTCATGGAATCTACGACGAGAACATGTGTAACACCCTATTTCCCCCAGTCTGTAAAAATAACTATATTGGCCAAGAACTATGGCAAACTCAAAGATGTGAATGTTTGATTTGACGGACCTTTACATAAAAGGTCGATGAATGTAAATTATGTTATGAATATGTGTTGCATGACTGCTGGGAGGGGAATGTGATAAAAAAAACCACGATGGCTAATGAGAGGTGGTGGAAGGGACCTGGAATGGTTGCGTTAACTTCCATCGAGCCAGTACCATACTGGTTTTTACTTGCTCAAAAACCAAGCAGCTCTCTGACCCTGGAATGGATTTCCCATCAGATTGGTAGGTGGGGAGGATCCTCAAGAGTTAAAGAGGGGATGGGGGCGAACCTCCCATCCATAACTGCTCTCAGACCTGACCACGGACGGTGAAACTCGTGAGACATGCAATCTTGCAGAGAAAAAGTTTGAAAGAATTGTGTGGTAGGGGGCAGACAAGGGGGAGAGCAGCACGCGCGATGTGGATCACGGAAGAGAACTGGAGAAAACCCTAGAAACGTAGGGAGTTATGAATATTAGGAGAAGGAGAGTAACTTTCGTCCTCGATTATTTTTCTGTATCAGGAGAAGGAGAGTAACCTTCATTATTGACTTCCGTTGAGCTAGAAGTAGGACACTGAACCTCAAAGAATCGTGGTCTAGCTCGAGGGTGGCTAGTGGTAAATCCATTTGGAATCACTGAGCCTACGATTGGGTGGAAATGAGAACCCCTCTCAGCAGTTGCATCACCCCTGGTGGAACTGATAAGTGTTTTATGCCTTGTATTTTGAATTGAATATCATGAATACATGCTTATGTTTATATGCCCATAATAATTTCTATGTGGAATGATTGCTTGGTGTTTTAAACTAGAAATAATCGATGCATGTGTATGCTTACATTCCATCGTTGGTTTATGTACAAATGGTTAAGTCTGGGGCATGAGTTTGCTCCACCGAGAATCGTCGTGTTTGCTTGATTCTCGTAATATTCTGGGAAGCCCCCTCGAGAGTACTCTTCCCCAGGAATTACCCCATAAACCTTGGAACCATACTGAACCTTTACCCAGAGACTCGACTAAGATCAGGGATGATTACCCAAGAACCATCTGAAGGTTCATGCAATCCGGGTCTAGAAACCTTATGCCAGAAAGAGTAGCTCTCTAAGGTCTCAAAGTCGTGGGAGTTTGAAGCTCCGAGAGGTTGAATTTCGTGATTCAAGCTCAGAAGGGATAGCGAGTCCAATTATAGAAAGAGAGAATACCCTATCGTTTGGTAGACGAACGGTCGAAATCCTTTCGGAAATACCCTAGATCTGTCAAGACTGATGGATCTAGATAAGGAGCGCAGGCATTAACACCTCGACCCTTTCAGCCTTTGCAAGTAGCGATGGGATCCAGGACCGTAGATCCAGGGATTTGATGGAGCTCCATTGACCGTCGATCTTAGCCTTCGCACAGGAAAGAGAGTAGCATTTCGTTGACTCACGACTTGGGGTGGTCAAGGGTAGGACTGCACGAACTCATGATTTGCGAGATCGCGACGTGATCGTGGTCGTTGGATCCAAGCCATGGGAGAATCGTTGGATCATAACCTCCGCGTAGTATTGCGTATCGGGGGTTCAAAGGTTGAAATAATCTCTTTTCGACTGCAGAAGTCGCGAAGTGTTGAGCATCAAGGGCTCGTGCGAACACATGGCACCTCCATTAGGTGGGGACCGCGTGGTTGAAAAGTGGCGTAACAACAAGCGCCCAGAGGAAGGTGGAAGCGGATGACCGGTGGTGGACACTTGTTGCCTGGGAAAGAGTCAACCCATTGTTGACTTATCATGGCTCGGGGTTTTGCAGGATTAAGAAGTTGCACCTTGATCACTAAGGCCTTGAAATGTCGAGAGCCGAGGTCTCGTGCGATGGGCAGCAGCGACACAACTTGTGAGCAGAGTACAACAGAGGAGACAAGTGGCATGTACGCATTGCTTTGGTAGAGTCCACGTAACGTTGACTTCTCACATCTCGGGGATTTGCAAAGGAGGAACACGAGGGCTCAACACCTCAACTAGTGAAGTTGCAAGTGGTGCTTGTTTGGCCTAGCCTATGGTTACATGTAGCAGGTGATACTGAGGAGGGATCCATACCCATATCGTATCTCGGGTATCAGTGTTTAATGAAAGGGGGGTCGAGGGTCTTGACTCCCAACTCACGAGTTGTGAAAGGTGCTTGTGCTAAGGCCTGGTTGTGGTCATTTGGAGGAGGATAAGGGAAGGGAGGGTCTGCGCTAGGCCCCATAAAAATCTCGGGGATTCTGTCCCTCAAAGAAAAAGATGAAAAATCTAGGTTGTCGTAGTGGGTGTGTGACAACATGTCCCCAAGTAGGAGCCAAATGTTATCCTCATTTTGTGGGATAACTAAGGATATTATGTTTCGAGTCCCTTAGATTGCAGATATGGAGTGTCGAGAGACTACATGACTAGAAATATCCTTTTGCACATATGGAGACCCTTCTCACCACCATAGAGGTCGTATATTTTCAGATGGAATCCACCACACCAACTCTCTTCCGAGAAGAAATGGGCCTTGCTCCATGAGGTACAAGTCAGGTATTATGGTAAGTGTCATTTCAATATTTGAGGTATTTGAGTATGTTGTAACTTAGACTGCTTTATATTTCATGACATATGCTTGGACATTATTCATTTTACCCTGTTTCACCTTGGTGGTTGACATTGCTCCCTGGTAAGTGGTCTTCCTTGGGAATGGGTTTGCTACTAGGAACTCCCTTGAAGATCCATCGTGTCATTCTTGACCATACTTACCACTTTTCATCACTTAAACCCCCCCATTTCCTTATCTCTTGGGACTTCAGGGTGTATTGACCTATGAAGGGGTTTTCCCTCATTCTATGGAAAGAAGGGGCTGAAGGCCCAGAGGGTTTATTTTTGGGTAAAATATAAAATCCTATATATAAACCTTCCAGATGCTTTGCCCAAGGATCCCTAAAGAAAATAATGAAACACGTATCTGTAAGAAAATGGGGACCCACAAGAATAATAATTAATAATTCTTAAAGGGGTGGTTGGAGGATAGAAGGTCTCATCATGAGCTGGCCTATCATGATCATTTATATTTAGTGGTGTGAAATTACCATCATCTGGTCACCAAGCCATGGTAATGTCTCTCAGTTGCATGGTTGAGAGAAAGGGGGTCTCATCACGAGCCAAAAATTCTCATTTACACTAGGAATTTGTGAGTGACATTGTCATTATATGGACACAACACCATAACAGTGGCCTTCAACTTGTCCCTAAATTTTGAAAGAAACAAAGAATGGAAAAATGATGGGCTTGGAAAAATTGCATTACAAATGAAGGTGCCACACACTCTATACAAAGGCACCCATGAATGAGACACTACAACCCCTTGTATGTCATGAACCCCATGCCCATTGAGTCTTGACCCTTAACCACTTCATACACTTTGCATGGATTATAGAGGGATATTTTGGAAACACTCCTTGACCTAGGGAAATCTATACCCAATAGGACACCTCGCCAACCCTCCCATATCTAAGCTTGGAAAGTCGCATAATGTCTTTGAGCACTTAATTGTTTGACATGGTAATCTTTGATGCACATGCTTAGGTGGCTCATTTATTGACTTGATTTACTTATCATGATATTTTGACTTGAGATCCTTGGAGGGTGTGATGTTTTGTCTTTGTAGGACCTAGTTGGTGGACAATTTTGGAGGAACAAGCCTAGCTTGGGATTCCATGGGGCTTGAAGTCCAAAGATGGATGCCAAGGGCCTGCATGCAAGATGAGAGAGACATACCTTTGAAGGCATAGAAGACTTTTGGACGACATAAACTAGCACTCACATGCCAAACATTTTTCCTAGGAGAGGAAAAACATCACCTTTAGAAGCATGACGTCACCTGGGAGGGCTAGGGTTTGGTGGTGAGGCTATCATTTATTGGCACAAGGATGTTTTGAGGAGAATGAGGCTTTGAACATGAAGAAAATGACTTGAATGATTGACATGTGTCTTTGGGAAGACTAACTACACTCCTCCAACACCAACGACTTGCTCCTAGTGCCAAGATGTCCCTTAAATGGGTGACACCACCTTAAGTTAGGGTTTCTTTTTGTGTAAAAGTAAATTTTAAGTGAGTTGTTTAATATTATTTTGTAAAAGGGGAAAGATTAGGGTTGTTGACCCCTAGTCTTGTGTTTTACCCTAAAATTATGTGGACAGACTATTTTGGAGACATTTTGTATAAATAGAGATCATAAGATCTCATTTCATAACATAACTCTCCCATGGTGAGAGGTACTTGGACTGAAATTT
>JASDQU010224987.1:5622-17245 GCA_032191745.1 Picea mariana | reverse complement strand
TGTAACATTTTGGTCAGATATTTTTTAAATTCTTCATTTTTTATCAATTCCAAAAATGGTACAGGGATCTTAATTTTTTGGATCTCATTCTCAAAACTGAAGGAGGGGGAAGGCTTCAAAATCTCTTTGGTTTCAGGAGGAGGATTTCTTATCAGAAGTTGTGGGTTTTGAGAATCTTTTTCCTTGCTGCTCACTGTCACAATCTTGGAAGAATCTTCTTTCTGAACAGGCTGATTAGGGGCAACACTTTTTTCTTCATTCTTCTTAGATCTCAGATTATATCTACTAGCATTTTCCTTCATTTTTTCTCCCTTGATTAACTCATTGATTTGAATATCCATTAAAGATTGCTCATAAGAGGATTGAGTCAAGTGTGCGGATGGGGATGAATCACCTAAACAATGGATCTTAGGATCATCCTCTACCTCCTCTTCTTCTTCATCAACAACCAGATTATTCTGAAAAGGAGCTTGAATCCTCTGATCATCTCTCTCTCTGTTTCTAGGATCTCTAGGAAGAATTTGGGGAGCGTTGTTGGGTCTCCTGAAATTGCCTCTATTTTCAGTGTTCTGAGCATTTCTATATGGTTGTCTTCCTTCTGATTTTAACTTATCGATCTCAGTAGAAAGGGAATTTACTAATTTGGTCAACTCATCTACCTGTGAATGAACAACATGAGAGTCAGAAGTGGAAGCTTCAGCTCTATTTTTCCTCCTATCTCTGTCATATTTTCCCCTGAGCTTATCTGAAGCATTTATGTTGGATTCTACCTCTAAGGCAGCATCCTGCATCTGAACTAAGGAAAGTGACCTTCTCTCTCTCAATAGAAGGAAAAACTTGGAGTCAAAAACACTGGCATAAGTGATTTTTTCCATGGTTTCGGTGGGTTTGATCTTATCAGGGATCTTCTTGTACATTTTGTTAAACCTTTTAGAAAAGTTAGAGACAGACTCTCCTTCTTTCCTTTTCAAAGATTCAAATTCAATGATATAATACAGAAAATCCTTTTTGTCACCCCAGTGCCTCAAGAAGGCTTCATCCAATGCCTCAATACTCGTGATGGATCCAGGGGCCAAACCCCTAAACCACTTCCTAGCTTCACCAAAAAGGATTTGGACGAAAACCCTCATCCAAACATCTTCATTTTCAATATTTTGGTTATCTGCATAGCTATAGAAAGCAACAAGATGTTCCTTAGCTGTTATATCTTCTTCTCCAGTAAACTTGGGCATGTATTTCAAATAATCTCTAGGGGGAAGAGCATTCATTGGCTGAGGCAAGACTAGAGGAGCATATATTGTAGCCACTATGGCATCCATCCTATTTGCAGGGGGGTTAACAACTACCATTTGATTTTGGATTCTAGGTGGACAAGAAGGAGAAGGAGATCTGGTTGTGTGCAGATTAGGAGAAGGAGAAAAGGATAAAGGGGAGATTTCAGTCTTCACAATAGCAGGTGGAGTCTTGGAGGAGGATGGTAAGGTCTGAGAAGGAGATGAAGTTCCTACTTCTTTGGCAACTAAATTTTTAACAGAGAGAGGTGTAGAAAAACCTAACGTAGGGAAATCTTCAAAACTATCAAGACTGAAACACTTCTCAATATCAGGGGAGGAGAATATATCAATGTTTTCTTCTTTCAATTCAGTTTCAAAGGTAGAGTATTCAACAAGAAACTCTTCAAAATCTATCTTTTTAGATACTTCAGCAGAAGATAAAGGAAGCTTACTTGATAAAATAGCTAGAGTATTAAGAGTGGAATTAGGCAACTGACCAGAAGCACTTGTAGTAGCAGCAGAAAAACCTTTTTTAGAAGCTTTTCCCTTCTTGATTATCTTCTCTGGGTCAGCCTTAGTTGGAACCAAAGGTAACTGTGGATTTGATCTCGTATGTCTGCCTTTAGGCGCCAGAGCTAAATCAATGGAGTCGCCAGGTGCAAGATGCAATCTTCAAAACACTAAGTCCCAATGCACTTTGAGAGCTAGTAAGCATTATCATTCTATCCCAGGGAAAAGTCTTCAAATCATTCCCCAGCAACGACACCAAAAATGTTAGCACTAGGAGTCACCTTCTGATTGCAAGGAAGGTAAGCCCAGTACCCATCAAATGATATGTGAAAGTATGAGTGTTTTTTGAAAGGTCGAATGGAAAAACTCGAAATGATAATATCCTCACTCAGAAACAGGGCTAACATGTAACAACAAATAAGGTCTTGACTAATTTCAACCAGTAGTTTGGGAGTAAATGTGGATAGAAAGAATACTTGAATGAGAGGAATATAAGAGCTATTGCAAACATCAGGTCTACAAAATCCCAAAGGAATAAAGTTTCTTAAAACAAGATCTTCTTGAGATTGGAAACTAAGAAGCTAAATAAACACCATGACAATAAAATGATCAAACCTCCATCATATCATTACCACAATCATCCATATGAAGCATTCAAATATGAACAATTAGCATTAGAAGCACATAGTCTGAAATAGGAGCTGATTTCTATTAGTGAAAAAGTCTTAAGTCCAATACATACTAGATCACAGTCACTTTATCAAAAATATTACAGTTTCTTAGGAGCCTTGCTCTACCATCCGACTCCATTAAAGCAATTCAACTATCTATTTATAACAAGAAAGGGAGGCAAGAATTGGAGGTACGAGATGACCTCTTTTCCTTAAAAATATTAAAACATTTATTTATTCTAACAACTAAGATAACAACCTATGCTATAAAACAGGGAAGTGTTGGTGACTAAACCCAATCATGCTTCTAACTACTTTGATCCTCTTTTGCTGCTCAACTTTTGTTTTGCAATGTGTCCCTTTGGAGCATGTATTTGTCCTCTGCATGCCAACTGCTACTTCTGTCAGTTATTTCATTATTAACTTATCCAAAATTGTTGGCTTAGTTTTCCTAGATCCCTGGTATTTGCTGGCTACTCCCTTGGGTAGCAATTCTGTGTAGCGCCCCCTAAAATGGAACAAGGAGAGAAGGCAACTCCTGTGGGTAGTGCCCCCGTGCTACATATCTGCAGCTACATTTGTCCTCTGTTGAAAAATTGAGTAGCGCCTGTGTGTAAACCTGCTCTCTATAAGATATTATGCAATGCCTGTGGGTAGCACATGTGGGTAGCACCTGTATGACAATTCTACGTTTTGTAAAATATTACGCAGTGCCTTTACGCAACGCCACCTATGCCGCATCTGCATAAGGGTTTACGTAACTATGCCAAAAATGCAACGTCTTTGACTCGTGAACGTGTGTAGAGTTGTTTGTGTCCTTCCATGATGAAAAATCAATTTACTTAGGTGCTTTTACCACTGAGTGAAGCTAGCACTTAGCAAAAATTCCAAAATTCATATAGCTAAACACATAGAAGCCTGTATAGGTGGAAAAACTTAGTATGTGCATATCAGTTAACCTTCCCAAGAAGGAACAACTCTCAAAAATGGGGTTTACCACTACCAGCTACTTTGTCATTTTAACACTTAGCCTCACACTCTTTTTGGTGGAAAGAGTGTCTCCAACTAACTCAGTAGATTTCTTCTTCTTAGAACTGGTAGGATTCTTCAGTATAGTTGTGCTCTCCTTAGCTACTGGCTTGTCATCTTCAATGGAAGCCTCAACCAACACCTGTAAATCATTTTGGGTTACTTTATCTTGGAAATTCTTCAGTTATGCCTTTAGCTTCCTATTCTGAGCCTGGAAACTCCTGTTCTGTCTGTAAAGATTCTTCAGCTATTTACGAAGAGGCAGAGCCTTTCTCGATGCAAACCTTGCCAAGTCTAGGGTATGGTTGTAGCCAATCATGATCTCATTCATCTAAGCCAAGTGGACCTTGTCTTCTACTTTTAGACGAGCTATTTCTCTCCTTGCATCCCTAAGCTGCTTAATAAGTCTTTTGTAGGTCTGGCTACCAAGGAGGTTGGGGACATGTGCAATCTTAGCAGGCTTCGTCTCATCCTTTTCTTCCATCTGTACATGAGTTTCCTTGCATGTTTCATCAGTGTTCTCAAAACCTTTTCCTTTATGCTTCTTCTCTTGCACAACAACCTATTCTTTATTCTTCATAGGTTTTTTACAATCCTTCACAGGGATTTCATCTTCCCTGTCCAAAGGTCTTTTGGTACCTTTACCCTTGATTTTCTGAACAGGGGTTTCTTGTTTCTCTTCTACAACTTTTTCAATGCCTTTCCTCTTCTTCTTATGTATAGGGGTTTCTGGATACGAGCGAAGATGTTTACAAAATGCAAATATGGCTCCCATACTACCCTGCAAGCTTAGCAAACCGAAACCTGAGCACAAATCTCCTATGAAAATTAATATGCGAAGGAGGTTGCACAGGACACCTGTGAAGTCGACAACTGTTGAGCTCCTCAGCACGAACTTAGGTTGAGATTGAGTAAACTTCGGCCCTGAAATCTCTCACAGCATTGGATTTAGTGGACATGCGATCATCTGATCTGAACTGGCAAACTTACACAGCGCATCACTGCTGAACGTTTCAAATTTAGAAACCGTTACCAAGGATCATAATTGCAAGATGTTTTGAAAGCATTTCAACTAACTTCAAGCACTGAAAACAAGGGTTAAGGTATCAATCATGGCAATCATGACTTGGAGTGGGTGCATGATAATCGTGACAGGCACTACAGAAATGCCTGTTGAGTGGGCAGCGTTCTCCAAATCAAAAAATGATTGGACAAGTGAGTGGGGATGATGAGGTATGCATGCGAGGTCATGAGTGATGAGAGAGGTCTGTCACATCAGCCTGGTCATGGGAGGTATCAACCTAGGGATGAATCACGAGAGGGGAAATAAAGAATAGACCATGAGATCATAAGGATTTTAGGACCAAAAATTGAATTGTGGATCAACACATGAGCTATGACTCAAAGGTTTAGTCATCCTAAGGGGTCCTATCATAAATAACATTTAATGGATGAGAAATTTATTTCAAAGAAAAAATAAGAATCTAAGGCCTGTTTAAAAAATTTCTTTTTAACAAAAACAAACTAAGAGACCCAAGGCGACTTAGTGTGATAACATTGGGTCCACAGGGGATGGCATGCCGCCTGTGGGCTGTCAAGAATGAGTAGATTCAGTGCCTTATCCTAGGGCTATGGGGTCAGTTATTGGAACACAAAAATAAAAGAAAATGATATTTACAATGATGTAAAGAGCCACTCCAAGCTCAAGAAAGTACTTTTTCAGGAAATGCCCATTTACAGGGCCACCAAAAACCTCTTTATTCTCCATATTCTGCAACTTGAAAGTGTTATTAGGGAATGCCTTAAAGATTTTGAAAGGACCGATCCATAAAGCTTCAAATTCATCGTGCTTTCCTTTATACTGCCTCGGTGCATCCCACTTGAGCACCAAATCGCCCAATTGGAAATCCTCTTTTTTCACCTTCTTGTCAAATGCCTGCTTGATCTTCAGTTGATGATCATATGCTTTATCTACTAGCTGCTCCCGGCTCTGCTACCCTTCAACCAACTGCTGAATCCTCCTGATCATATCATTCGGCTCCCCTTGATAATCTTGGAAGAATTTTTCCAGAGGCAAGGCGAGTTGAGAGGGGAAAACGGCCTCAACCCCATACACCAACTAGAAAGGAGAAAGGCCCAAGGCCCTTTTTGTTGTCACTCTGTCAACCCATAAAGCAAACTTAAGTTTTGAATCCCATGCCTTTTGGTTATCCTCCAACAACTTCTTAACAATCTTTATAAGGCTTTTGTTTGAGGATTCTGCAAGCCCATTTCCCTATGGGTAATAAGGGGTTGAATGAATCAATGTGATCCCATATTGTTCACAGAACTGAATCAATGGCTCAGCCTTGAAAGATGCATCATTGTCAATGACAATTCTGTTCGGATAGCCAAACCTCGTTATAATGTCTTCAAGGAAATTAATGATCACCTTGTGGGAAGCATTCCCTATAGGGATAGCCTCTATCCACTTAGTGAAGTAATCTGTGGTAGTCAAGATCCATCTATGTTGGTCACTGGAAGAGGAATGAATTTCCCCGATAAAATCTAACCCCCATTGTTGAAAAGGTCTTGAAACTGCTACAAGCTTTAATGGCAAAGACTTAAGCTGTTGCTTTCTAGAAAATTTTTGACATTTAACACATGCTCTGATCTTAACACAAACATCTATGAACAGACTAGGCCAAAAATACCCAGCCTTGAGAATCTTGTAGGCAGTAGTCCTCCAAAAATGATGCCCCCCACACAAACTTTCATGAAAATCAGACATAATCCTTTGGGCCTCTCGCGAGTCTAAGCATCTCAACAACACTCCCAATGGATCCTTCCAATACAAAATTTTATCAACCAAACAATGCTTTATCGATTTGAGCTTTAATGCTCTCCCCATGTTCTTTTCCATACCACTTGGAGGTTGTAGATTCTGCAAGAAAAATATAATGTCCTTGAACCAACTACAATTTGACAATGCAAAGATGGCTGGAGCACCTCCATTTAATTCAGTCTGCTGCTTCTTTGAACATGAGCAATTGAAATTTACTCCCAACGCTGAGCAATTTGATTCAGCCAACAGCTTGGCTAAACCCTGGCCCTTGACCAATTTGGTAGACCTGATTTCTAAATCAAATTCAAGGATCTTAGCAATCCATTTGTTGTGTTTTCCATCAATATCAGGCTGAATAAGAATTTATTTTACATCCGTTGATGGAACATAAGCAATAACTCTTGAATGCAACACATAAACTCTGAAGGAATTAAGAGATTTAACCAGTGCATAGGATTTCTTATCCACAATGTCATATTTTAATTCTCCATCTCTCAAAGCTTGGTTGAAAAAGGCAATGATATGCTCTAAGCCTTCAGAGTTCTTCTGCAACAAAACTGCTGCTACTGTATCAAAAGAGGCAAAAGAAAAAAATAAGAAAGTCCTTGGAGTAGTCTGGGATAACTAGGACCGAGGCTTCCATCAAATCTTTCTTTATTTGATCAAAAGAACTATGATCCTCAACAATCCACTTGATTTCATTATCTTTCCTCAACATGGTTGTGATATACTTAAGCAACTCAACAAAATTTGACACAAACCTTCTCAAGAAATTAACCTTTCCTAGAAAAGATTGAACCTGGTTTTTAGATCTAGGCAGTGCTAAGGTTAGTATAGCTTCAACCCTGTTGGAATCAATCCTCACTCCTTCAGCTGACACAATATGTCCCAATAATTTTCCTTCTTTCATGGCAAACAATGGCTTTTTCGGATTCAAAGAGAGGCCAAATTTTCTGTGTTTTAAGAAAACCTTTCTTAAATGATCACAGTGCTCTTCATCAGATTGAGAGAACACATTTATGTCATCTAAGTAGATAACAACAAACCTCTCCTTCTCTCCAATAAATGCTATGTCCATAGCTCGCTAAAAGGTCGGCCCCGCATTCATCAAACCAAAGGGCATCTTGGTGTACATGAATGTACCCCAAGGAGTGGTAAAAGTTGTCTTCTCTCTATCCTCTGGCAAAATAGAAATCCGTTTGTAGCCAAAAAAACCCTCAACCATAGACATCCGGGCTGCACCTGTCACCCTTTGTAATATATGCTCCATCTTGGGCAAAGATTAATTATCCTTTTTAGAGATTTTGTTCAGATTCTGGAAATCGACACAGAGTCTGATTTCTCCATTCTTTTTCCTCACGGGGACCAAATTATCCACCCATTCAGAATATCTCAAAGGAACAATAATTTTTGCATCTAAAATCTTTTTTATCTCCTTCTCCATGACAGGCAGTAACATAGGATTGATTTGCCTCAACTTTTTCCTAAAGGGCTTAGTCTCTTCTTTTAATGGAATCTTGTGCTCTATAATGTTTGTGTCATAAGTTCAGAGATCTTCGTAAGTCCATGCGAATACATCAACAAACTCCTTCAACAATTTGACATATTCAGCCCTCTTCTCTCTTGATAGGCTGCTTGACAACTTGACATATTTTGGATCCTTCTCTGTTCCCAAATTGCACTCAGTTATATCAGCATAGTCAGTAGCCACTTTCCCTTTTACTGCCACATCATTTTCATCAAATAATTTTTCCAAAGGAACTAGTCCTTTTGGAATATGATTGCTAGGTAGTTGTACAATATGATGATTAGCAATTGTGTTAAGGAAAACATCAGCATGTGGAGTAATTTCAGAATCGAGATCCTGATCAATGTGTAATGCAACAAATTCATCAACAGACTCAAGAAATTTTTTAAGTTCTAAATCATCTTCAAACACCTTCCAATATTTGACAGTCTCCGGTATAGAAGGCATGATACCTGAGGCAGTCCCACTGAGTGCTCTTTCCTTTATCTCTTCCAAGCAATGCAGGAAGGTCGTCTCTCAGACGAGGAAGTTTGTCTTCTTCGTGATTCTCTCTTAGAATGAGCGAAAGATCGCAGCCACATCCAGGGTCTCCATGACCGACCTCTCCACATAGAAGAAACAAGTGGAAAAGGTTGTGGAAGAATACTCGTATATCTTCTCCTCACCTACCGGGGTACCTCTGCACTGTCAGGTCAAGCACCCCATCGATCTAACCACCAGCGCAACGCTTCCCAATGGGCCAGTTTACCACCTCTCTCTATTAGAGAATGAGGATATCAAGTGACAGATCCAAGAACTTCTCCACAAGGGGTACATTTGTCCTATCTCATCGCCTTGCGAATGCCCAATCGTGCTTGTATAGAAGAAAGATGGAACCTAGCGACTCTGCATCGATTACTGAGCTTTGAATAAAATCACATTCAGAAACTGGTACCCGATCCCTCGAATCGAAGACCTCCTTGATCAGCCCACGGGGGCCAAATACTTCAGTAAGATTGATCTAAAGTCTAGCTACCACTAGGTCCCAATAGAACAGACAGATGTATGGAAGATCACCTTCAAGTTAAAGGAAGGTATTTTTGAATGGTTGGTCATGCCATTTGGTTGGACAAATGCTCCAACCAATTTCATGAGGGTGATGGACGATATCCTGTGACCATTCACCAATACTTTTGTAGTGGTGTATCTGGATGACATCCTCATTTACAATAAGACTTGGGCAGAAGACTTGCATTATATTCAGCAGGTTCTAGAAACCCTATGGTAGCACAAGCTATACGCCAACTTGGAAAAATGCTCCTTCAACATGGACATGGTATATTACCTAGGTTACATTGTTGATCATCATGGCATACATGTGGATCCAGCCAAGATCCAAGTCATCCGTGACTGGCCAACCCCAACCACACTCACTGAGCTTCGGAGCTTCTTGGGCCTTGCCAATTTCTACCACAGGTTTGTGTTGGGATTCTCCCATATTGCATGGGCCCTCAGCCAAGTAACCAGGGGTGGTGGTAAGGAAATATTTGTGTGGGGTCGATCCCAACAACAAGCGTTCAATGATTTGAAGCAATGCTTGTGCTCATCCCCAATACTTTCACTGCTGGACCTGCAAAAACCCTTTGAGATCGAGACAAATGCTTCAAACTATGTTGTTGGCGCCATTCTCACTCAGCATGACCACCCCATGGCCTATCATAGTGAGACATTATCAGATGTTGTCCATAAGTACCCTAATTACGACAAAAAAATGTACTCCATTGTGCAAGCATGCCGCCGATGGAAACATTACAATCATGGGAAGGAGACAGTCATCCACAGTGATCATAAGCCACTGAAGTTCATGCAGACATAAGACAAATTGCAGAATGACTGCCATCGGAAGTGGTCCCCATACTTGCAACAATTCCACCTCAACATCAAGTATAAAATAGGAAGCACCAACCGCGTCATTGATTTCCTCAGCAAACCGCCAGTTGCGACACTCACCACGATGCTAGACTCTTGCAGCCATGAGACCTCTGGATGGCCCCAACTCTATGAGAAAGACCTAGACTTCGCCACCACCTACCAAATGTTGGGTGCAAACACAGTTGTCGCTAATTTTTGTCTTCAGGACGGGCTGCTTTGTTGTTTGGGCCATATCTGCGTTCCATCAAGCGAGTGAGCGAAGCTGATTTGGGAATCCCACTACAGTCAGGTGGCAGGACACTTCGACGTCAAAAAGACAAGGGAAATGCTGCAGAAACATTTCTACTGGTTGAAACTTCGGCAGGAGGTTATCAAGTATATCTAATCCTGCACTATCTGTGCTATTTCCAAACCGACCACTAAGAAACATGGCATGTACACCCCTCTGCCTACTCCTGATAGGCCATGGGAATCCATCTAAATAGACTACATGTTGGGCCTCCCGTCCACCAAGCAGGGAAATGACTGTGTTTTTGTGGTTGTTGATCGCTTTTCTAAAATGGAGAGTATGGTCACCTGCAAGAAGAGCATCACAATAGAGGTTGTTGCCAAGCTCTTCTTTGAACGAGTCTAGGTACATTTTGGAATCCCACAAACCATTGTCTTAGATTGGGAGAGTTGATTTCTCAGCACATTCTGGTCGAGCCTCTGGTCACTATTTGATCAGGGGATCAAATTTTGCTCAATTTTCAAAGTGCTCGGAATGCGATGAAAATAGTGCCATTGCGTCTGTCTCGTCTTCCTGATTCCGGCAGTATATTTACTTTCAAAAATGGAGTCCGTATGGAGGAGTTATTGTGATCTGTCCGCCAAGCCAAACAGGCAAAAATTTGGGATGCTGACTGTACCTGTCCGTACAGTCCGTACGGCCACGTGGCAGGGCCGTACCATCATGATGATGTGGCAGAGGAAAGATGTGGTGCATTTGTATTGGTTGATTGTTGTCCAATTGGATGTTGACACATGTCACATTGGCAGCAAATGGCATGAGGGCACGTGGCCCAATGCATGGGCGCCACGTGTCCCTCGTGGGTTGGTCTATATTGGCTATGTAAAATTAATGGAGGCCACAGGGTTCGACCCCCGGACCTCCCCCATTGTAAAGCCTTGACACATATCCGCTAACCATTAAAGCGGCCACATGGACCTTGTTAGTGGTGTGGGTTTAATTTTATTTAACATTGTTTAATGTGTCAAAAGGAGGGGGGTCAGGTCGGGGCTTAGCCCCGACCCATAGTTTATTAATACATGTAACCGTTGTATGGTGCGCGCGATTTATAATCGCATACACATATGCTATAGTTTACCCATTGTATTAAAAATGCGCGCAGAATTTGAAACCACGACTTGTGGTTTATATATGTAACCCGTGGGTTTTGTGACCAATGGTTTATACATTCGCGCGGGGGTTATACCATTTGCACGGTTCAAACGGTTAAACTATTTTTATGCCCAGCCTATGGTCGCATGCGCCATGTGCCCCAGTGCCGAGGCGGTTAGAGGCTGGAGGTGCCCTAACCGTCCTACGGTTTGTATCGGTGCGTGGTTGCGTACGGGACTGGGTTCTTTACGCTTAAATGATTGTGTGAGCCAGGTTTGGAGAACAAGGGTGTGAATTGTAGAACTAGAGACAACAAAGTTGGAGAAGGAGCTTCAAGGAGGCATATCTTTCTCATTTTTCGACCGTTTCAGGTGCCGAAAGAGCCCAGACAGGGGTTTTGGGACGCTGCGGAGCCATTGGAGCAGTCGGTTTGTCATTTTGAGCATTGTAAGGCATGTTTTTGAGCACTTTGAGAAATTTAATAATAATGATCCA
>JASDQU010224986.1:0-17519 GCA_032191745.1 Picea mariana | reverse complement strand
CAAAAAGTGTGATTTAATGCTCACTTTACCAAAAAGTGACATTTTGCACTTTAACCAAAGTCAAGTACAAAATAGAACATAAAGTACATAGGACAAAGGCAAATGTCTCTCCCACATGTGCTAAGAAGGGATAACACATGGGGAACACCTCCCAAGGTACACAAATCAACATAATGCACCAATGAAAAAGAAGGGCCCGTCGAGGCTATGCTCTGTCCATCTAGCTCTCCCCACTCCATGTATGCAACTTGTGGGCCTCGAGACATGATCTCCTTAGTTACCCCTAGGTTGAGGGTAACACACCCTAAAGCACTAGGAGTTTGGGAATGATTCGGTCCTTTTGACAAGCTCAAGCCCTCTATGCCAAGTGGGTTATTTGCACAATAGAGGGGTAAGAAAATTGGAAATTTATACTCTACAATTACGTCCAAAGAGAAGCATCACTCGGGAATGCAAGCTAGCAAGGGTTGAACTTCTAGGGCCTTGTGCTATAACTCAAACCAAAGTCCAAATCAAAGGCACCTTTATTGTACAAAGTGTATAGAAAGCTTGGGAGGCTATCAAGCATAGCTTGACCTGGAATGAGAACGCTTTGCAAACGAGGCTTTATTTTAATGACCATTACATCTATTCATCTACCTTGATCCAGTCTAAGAGCAAGTCATTGGCCAAGCTGTCATGGTTCTCAACCAAGCACCTTTTCAAGAAAGAAATTATCAAGACGAGTGATTTGTTCGATGGCTCTTCTATAACCTAGAAGTCATCATAAGATATAAAAGAAGAATTTCAGTTGGCTTGCCCAAACAGACCAATCATTGAGCATGCAAAGGAATTGTTTACTAACGACCTTTTCCTCAAGTTGGGAATCCAAGCACCTAGGTCTTGGTGGAAGGATTGTGAATAGAAATGATCCAGAGGCTTTAAGAAGTATATGCCCACAGATAGCTATTGGTGGCTTATCCCTAGACCTATGCTTGGGGCTAAACTGAACAAGTTGTGGACGGTGGTGTCTAAGTAGTCTACCTACTTGTTGCGATGTTGTTCAATTTGGAAAAAGTTAATTGACCCTGGGAAAGCTATCTTTACCTAGTCTTTAATACTTGGCAGCTTGCCTATGGACCAACGTCTAAAATACTTGAGGGTCTCCAATCCCAAGTGTCATTTCTACCAAAAAGACAAAACAATCAAATACTTCTAGTTTTTTCCGTTTGCCAAGTTAGTGTGGATCTGGGTGTCCAACCTCTGTGGCCAACTTCCCCTCTAGCTATATCACATTGAAATCCGTTGTCCACAAGGACAAGCTCCCTTGGGAGCTAGAGTTTCAAGTAGCATGGCAACTTGTTCAAATAGAAATTCTATTTTTTATCTAGAAAAAGAGCAATGACAATATTTTCTACCAGATTGTGTGGGATGGTTTCAGCAGGTTTGATGGAGCATTGAATTGTGCGAACATGCACTTGCAGATCCTAGAGCATGTTGGGAAAGTGGGTCTTTTGGCACACCTCTGGAGGTTGTTGGAGTTATCAGGCACAGCCCCCTACACGTTCCAACCATTCCAGTAGCAAGCCTAACCATTAGGTTGGACATCAAGTCCATGAGTGGAATGCCCATCGTAGACAGAGCTGAGAACCCCAAAGTTGATCGCCTCCTCCATGACCTAAATGACAAGTACCCTCACTTGGATTTGGAAATATTGATGAAGAAACACCTAGAGAAGCGAGCAAATGATGGATGGGACACTACCCGCCAAACTAAAGATCCGCCTATCATTGGGTGGGACCCCAATCCCAATGATGAGACCCTCCACCTAACACAACATCAATTGGAGTTGCTTAGTGTTAATGTCTATCCTGAATGTGGCCCTCAAGGCACTTGCTATGTTTTAATTGCTTTAGTTATGACCTTTGGCCATATGATTTATTTATGCTCTTAGTTTTGTATAAGCCCTTGGGGCCTAGACTGTTCTAATTTTGATTAGCCCGTGAGGCACTAGTAACTACACTATGGTAGTTTTTTGGCTTGTGGACACTGCTTTGGGGCGCACCCTTTTTTGTATGAAATGTTGTACATTTTTTTATAAAGTTTCAAGGAAGCATTTTATCCAAAAAAATGTTACTATAATATGTAAATAACATCCCTGCTAATATCAGACCCACCTTACATGTCAACTGCCTTTGGGACTACTTCATGTCTCACTAGCACGCCATTAAAATGCCATCTTGATCATTTACAGATTTGTGTTGGTACTATTCAGCGTTCACCCATTCCCTCATATAATGTGTGCCCAATGCAACATTCTGCAGAAAACAGATGTATCGTGCATGCAAAAACACAAATATCCTCAAGGTGTTTTTCACTTGCTCCATAGAATGACAATGAAATTCATATGACAACAAAATCAATAGGACAACATGTCTGCTTCTGATATAATGAAACAAGATATTGTTGGTTCATAAGACACTCAAGAAAAGGTGAAAAATGGACAAGATTTACTATACCAAATGTTGGTTTGGTAAAGTTTCAACCACTAGACTCTAATGTTTGCAAAAACTGCAGTACAGAAATGTGGGGATTATATAGAGAAATATATGAGAAAATTCTAGCATGCCTATTTCCATTATGACTGCTGTTACAACCCCACATCAAAGACCAATGAAATTTAAACTGATATTGACAAACGGTATATAAGAAAAATACAACCATCTTTGAGTAGCATGTTCTTTGAAAAATGTCACCAATCAGATTCAAAAAAATGCATTCTTCTATCTTGGAAAAAAAAAACAGAAGAGTTTCTAGAGAACCTCGCAAGGCTGTGGAACAGTTTCAACAGTGCATATCACCACCAAACCACAGCTACCTGATGTTGAGAATAGACAAAACGAAACTACCAGTGTACCTGGGTAAAAAGCTTATTATATAATGTACTTCCAAACAACATCCTGAAAACGTGAAGTATCAATAATGGAGTCAAAGGTTGCAAACCTTTTCTAAAATTCCAGTAATATCAGTGAAGTAGCATCTGGATATTGTTATTCCTTCTCTCCTGCCATAGAATATCCTACAAATGCCTGAAAGGACAGAAATAGTCGACACCATAACAATGTCCTCAAAGTTCAAACTTCGAACAGAGACCTCTCTAGAATCTCAAGCTAAAGTTGACGCACAATATCCATACATATGGCCATTGACAAGTTTGGCAAAGCACAATTCTTATATATTCTCTATACAAAATACTGACCTTCAGTATCAACATTTTGACATCTTACTTCCCACCTGCTCAATCTGTCACAGCTCATAAACTCATGAGTCATAAGTTATCACTTGATTGGAAAAATCTGGTCCTGCTCTGCACAAATAATGATATTATTCTTGAATTTTGAACTTGCTATTGGCAGTAAAGCAAAGTAACCTTATGGACCATTTCATAGATGAGGATTGCAAACACATTTGACATCAACGGTACTCATGGCCCAAAAAAAGTCATAATATTCATGCAGGAAGTGCCGAGTCTAATGATATCATGTCTTTGGTTTTTTTGGAGGACCCATTGTCGCAACTTCAGATTTACGCTTGATTCCTAAGAAATGTTCAACCTACAATGAGAATAACAATCATATCAAATATTTGCAACACTACAAGACAGAGCATATAATGTACTACACAACTGTGCTGAATAAATTTCATCTAAATAAAGACAACAAGAAAATTATATTAAGTTCAAAGCTACCAACCTTCCTGTCACCAAGCATTGGAGTCAAGCTTCCTGGAACCTCTTTCTCAACAGTAGCAAAACCACTTCGTGGGTCACTTGTTTGCCTACAGCATTAAAAGACATGGACAAAGCAGTCCATTATTACAAGCAAATATCAGTGAGATAATGCTCGAATTAAAAGTATTCATGCTTAAACTACAAAGAAGATAAGCATACCCTGGTTTAATTTGACCACTGAGAACAATATAAGGAGTATGCAGTTTGGCCTGGATGTCACGCATTTTTTCCATGGACATCAAAGGGGTGTCCCCAGTATTCATTTGCTTAAGCTTCAATTCCTCCTGATACTGTTTCATACGTTTTTCTTGTTTCATTTTTCCAGGGCCTTTTCCATGGAACTTATGCGACAGCTTCCGAAAAGCTTCCTTAGGTGTCATCTGCAAATATATTGAGAGAGGAAATGAATTTCTCAATTGTCTGAACAGACATTAATGACTTAAACTGGGAGATCAACATGCCTAAAGCACAAGACAGTTGTAAATTTCAAGCAAAGAAACTTACGATACGACCAAACTCATCTAAACGGTCTAATTGTATCTCTTTAGGTCCATCAGTATCTCGTACTCCAACAAGTTTGCTCTTTTTCTTATCCATATTCCTTCCACCCCATTCCACAGACTCTTTCAATGCACCCCTTTCCTTCAACAGTTGTAAGGCCCCTGCCAAACCTTTTCCAACAGAAGCTTCTTTAATTATATCATCTGTCACCACTTCCTCCTCTTCTTCTGCTTTTAGATCGCTGATATCTATATCCATTTCTTTCACTTCTGTCCACCCACCTATGGCTTCTGTAACATCATCTTGTTTGACAGGACCTGGACCCTCATCGTCCTCTTTAAAGACATCTTCAATTACGGGTTTGTGAGTATCTGGTTCCATGAGCACAAAATTAGAATTATAAAACAACGAGATAATACAAAGCAATATCATATAAAAATCAAACATCTATTATAAGTTATAACTATAATGACTATAAGAGAGAACTCCTTACAAAACGAAATTTAAGGATCCACTATCATTATTCCTAACATCCTTTCATTTTCCACACACCTTCATCAAGCTGTAAACTCCACACAAATTCCTCCATCTCCGTAAATACAACTTTATTGTCCTGCACATCACTTGATTGGCTTTGACCATTTCCTTTTGCCTGATTTGCAGCTACTGCTAACCGAGCTACTGCCTGGGGGCCAGATGCACTACTTTCTGCTTGCTTTTTCAGTGCCGCTTGCCTGGTCTTCTGTAATGACTTGTAAAGATCTTCATCCTCCCCACCAAAAACAGCATCTCCGTCTTCATCTACCTGCATTGCACCTGATGACTTCTCATCTCGAAGCCCTCTGGAAGCCTTTGCTGCTTTCTTATATGCATTTTGATATGCACTTTTCCTGAGTTCAGCTTCTGCCTTTTCCGCATTTTCCCTAGAAACCCTTCTTTCTGTATCATCCCTAGAACCAAGATCCCCAGCACCCAATCCAGCAGCAATTGCTTCTGCTTCAAGTGCATCAACATCCAGCTTATCCTTCTTCCGCAACTTTTTCTTCTTCTTAGGTTTCTTAAATTGAAGCATTTCCTCTTGAGTATAATAATCAGAAATAGTTGTTCCTGGTTGAGCCAGTGACTCTTCAGCTCGATTAGTCATAGCTGTACCTTGCAGCCTCTTGCGTATCTGGAGAGACAATATTACACAAACATAAAAGATAATATCAGCATTCAACATATCTGGAGAGGAAAATTTACACACATATAAAAGGTAACATCAGCATTCAACCACACTTTAATCCTCCTTAAACTAGTGTGCTTGCATTCCTAAAAAATAACATGAAATCTCTAACATGATTAACAAATGTCTCCTTAGCAGATAAACACCAAATAAAAAGCAGGATGGTGTGGCTGCAGGAGCTTCAACAAGCCATGAGGCCAGTATATGTAAGCAGTTAGGTGTCCACCTAGTGGCCCTCGGGTCTCAGCAGCTCTAATGTTCACAGATAGCTTTTCCTTAGAGGTTCAAGGATCTTTTAAGGAGAAACTGTCTATTCCCAAGTTCACTCATCCCTCATTGTTCTTTAGGATAGTTAAAAAGGGGAAAGGACTCCATAATCAAGTTGAATTAGATGTTGCTCAAGTAAGTTTGGAGCATTTCTCACAACTTGCCCTAGTTTGAAGATTTCATAGGTATCAGTTCCAAAGAAGCCCTCCGATGGATGGTAAAGGAAAGGGGTAAGTTGAGTCTTGAAACTTTTTCCATCTCTTTACCTGTGGCAAAGCTTTTTTTGTTTGAAGACCGGGACTATTGAACAACAGTCATGGATAAGGGTCCATGATTCTTAGCTGGTGCTGAGTTGTCAAATAAGATACATCCAAAAGGAAGAAAGCTTGCATGGAGAAGAGGAGCAATGACCCTAGTTCATCCAACAAGCAACACTAGGCATGCGTCCAACCGCAGCTTCAAAACATCCCAACAATACAACACTTAGCCAATTAACAGGATGGAAGGAACATAAACATCCAACAGACAATAAAGCATCCGTAATACACAACACAAGTATGATGTCTAGCACCCAAGCCAGGTGCCTAAACACTATTATACAGAAAATGTTTACAAGATAAAATGGGTGTGTCACAGCTAACAGCTTGCAACCCAATTACAGATATACAAAGAAACTAAGGCAAAACAGCCTCATGCTAAACTACCCAACAAACTTGCACAACCCAAACCAAGAAGCTTCCACAAGCCTATCTCCTACAAGTCTTGTTCCACTCTTCATCTCACTTAAGCTATTCCATTGTGCCCAACCCTGAACTTGGCACAATCACAAAACTCCTTGTACTATTATGAGAATGACTTCTCTTGTATGCCCAGTTCAAGGCGTCCACCTATATATATGAGTCTTGTCATGCAATAGCAAGCCCCATCCGTCCAAGGTGGACCCAAGTGCCATTGAGCCGACTTGCTCATCTTCAATGACTTGTCCACCAATCGATCTATCCCATCACTCCAACTCATCTTGGGTCCGCTCAAGTTGTCTCAAGCCTGCCCATGTCGTTCCATCTGCCCAAGTCATCCTATCCATCCAGGTCGTCTCGTCCATCCCAGTTGTCTCAAGCCCAACAAGTCATCCCATATGCCTGATTGTTTCGTTCTTCGCGCACAAGTGCACCCAAATGCGCCTAAGTGGGCCAATACCAATCCATCTCAAATTGTCAGAAGGTAACTCAATCCACTCGTCTCAATCGGCCCAATTGTCCCAAGAGCGTCTGAGTCCGCACAACTATGCCCAATCCGCCTTAATCAATCTGGTCGCACCCAAGGCATCTAATGAGAGTGAGCTCGATGGATGTGTGCCCAAGGGAGTATGCCTGATGAGTGTGACCCACAGTTACGATCCACGGCAACTTGTGCCCAAAGGCACCTCGACTGTCCATCGCAGCCTCCAAGTGTGGACTGCCTAGCTCCATCAATTCGTATAAGTCTAGGCACCCAAGTCATCAAACCATCTGGTCACTTGTTTGTCCATCATGCCAAGTGCATGTCATGAACGAGGCTACCTGCAACAACTGTTGAGATTTGGGTACCTTGGATAGTGGTCCCCTTGTGTTTGTGAGTCTCTAAACACAAAGGGGAAGACTATTACCCTTAATACTTTACCTTTTGTTCTAATTTCACTTTGACTTAGGAGATTTAAGTCAAATATGAAATTTTGTCATTAAAGGAAAAAGTGACATTTAATTCACTTTGTGGGTGAATTAAAGGACATGAGGCAAACTTAGGAAACTTAACCAAAAGTGGGTTTCTAAGTGAGATAGTTGTGAGAAGATCTCACCCATTGATTAGACATGGCTAGATCGAATCTAGGCCATCAGTCTTTTAGGTTTGGCCAAAGAGGGGCTAAAGGAGGGAAAAGGGTAAGGATGAGATTCATTGTTCACTTGCTCACTTGAGAGATTTAGGTGAGGAGAAGGAAGTAAAGAGAAAGAGAGGGTGAGGGTTTGAAGAGCACTTGGGCGCATTCTCGAGGAGAGGAAGGGCACATAAGGGTGGGAGCTTGGCTACTTGAGCTAGGAGGGCGCATTTATGGAGTTGGGCGCACTTGCATGGCAAAGGGCGCATTCTAGGAGCAGGGCGCATTCTAGGAGAAAGGGCGCACTTGCTTGAGTTGCTTGCAAGGCTTGGATCAGGGCGCACCAAGGTTGTGATTTATCATCTTGGTAGATGAAGGGATTTGTGTAAGAGAGGCGCACCCAAGGCAAAGGGGTTCATAAGTTGAGGCTTGTACAAGAGGAGGGCGCATCAAAGAGAGGGGGTGCACTTGTTCAAGGACTTCACCAAACATCACAAGGCTTCTTCAAGGGAGGCGCATCTACAAGTGGGCAAAGACAAAGGCAAGAGGCAAAGGCAAAGGGCAAGGAAAGGCATAGCAAAGTGAAAAGGGCACACAAAGAGCTAAGGGGCGTGTTCTTCAAGGGCTAGAAGACACAAGTTTTGAGGACTCCATTACAAGCTTGAGGACAAGATTGAATTGTATGAGGTTCCTTGTGTATTTACTTGTTGTACTCTTTGCTTTGAGATCTCCAAATATATATGCATCTATCTCTAACTGGTTTTCCCCATGGGGAGGGTGGGGGTTTCTAGGGTCATGTTGACCAAAAACATGAAGAGTTCTTTTGTTATGCATGCTTAGTGAATTTCAACCTGTTTTAGTTGTTAAAGACCCTAGAGGAGTGTTGTATGCTTTGAGGTTTATGCATGTGCTAACATTGGTTAAGAAAACACTTGCAAGGGAACCTTGAAAGAGCATCCAACCATCATCTTCAAGGTTGAATTTGGGGCAGAATATATCAGCGTTGTTTGTTGTCCTAAAACAGCAGCAAGGACAGTTTTGTTATCTCAAACTTATTGCCCAACAAGAGGTCAAAGATAGACTTGTTGGGCAGCCTTCTAGTTCCTCGAAAATCTACAACAACCTCCTTTGCCTCTAGCCAAGTTTGTCCAACTCCTTTGGTGCATCCAACTTACCACTGTCTACGGTGCACCCTACGATCTACGCCCGACTGCATCTACAATGCGCCCTCTCTGTCCACAAGTGCGCCCAAGCTCGTCTACAATGCACCCCGCCTGTTCACAGGTGCACCCCTTCGTCTGCAGTCTATCTTGCCAACGTACCAAGACGTTCGACCATCCGTAGTGCACCTTTCCATGGGCCAAGGCATCCGACCGTCCAAGGTGCACCTTGCCAATAGGCCAAGGCACAGTTGTACGAGGTGCGCCTTGCCAACATGCCAAGGCATCTCATTTGAATCATCTATCCAACATGTCCACCCACGCCAATGCGATAGAGGTGCCCAACACCACTCTAGGCGAGGGTCTTACATCCCTCCCCCACTAAATATCGTTGTCGTCCTCGACAACATCCTCAAGAACCTATTGTCCTCAAGTCATTGTCCAAATCCACGCATCTGTCCACAATCGGCACCCAACTCCCCACATTGTTCAAGTCAAAGTTGTCATGCAGCTATCCTATGTCCAATCCTTGGACAAGTGCCTCTTTGGTCAAATTTGTCACCAATGTCGTTGGTTGTTGTTGCCTTTTGCTATGGTGGCTACAACCTTATCCAACATAGCTACAATTGCCTACTACAGTTGTGGGCAAGCCTTCTTTAAAAAGATTGCACAAACTGTCCAATTCTTGTACAACCAAACCTATTGGTGCAACATTACTTCGACCAACCTTGCCATGCTCTTGTACATTGAGCTCTCCTCATGACCATTGCCAATTAGGTGTCCCCAAGCCAACCCCATGGGAATGTACGTCCTCATGCCCAAAACGATATTTTTGTGCTGCAATTCAATCTACCAATACAAATCTATTGGACCTAGGCAAAGCCACACCTTTGCCTCCAACCATCAAATTACCTTCTGCAACTCAACACTCAAAAGAGTGGAAAATAGCCATCACAACCACTACTCTCAAATGCTCCAACAATCTGTCCAAACTATTCTAAGTCAAATAAGCCAATAGAAAGATTTACATACCTCTTGCCTAAGAGAGGCACATTTTCACCAATACTTGTCACCTTCAACCAACAATTATTTTTTAGCTCTGATTCATCCAACAATCATCCACAAGCTACCCAAGGAGCGCTCTGCCTCAACCTAAGTCCCCACATACAAAGGCAGGAGAGAAACCTCCAAGTCAACTTGGTCTGTGTTCCTAGCTGCACCACACAGGTCAATTGTTAACATTTTCTTGGTCGACTCCTTCAATGTCTCCATCCATCATATAGAACAAAATTGCCTTGCTCCACTAAGCAAGTGTTCATTGCTTTGGCACTGTCATTGCGTTTTCCCAAGGAAAAGATTTCATCTCATGTGCAAGGTTGTCAAGTTATCTCCCATAACTCAACAAACATTCTAAGGCACCCAAACACTAGTGCCTCCATTTTGGACAACAAACTACCCAGCTTGTCATCACTGCAGAGGAGAGGATGGCCTGCTACCATCGCAAGTTTCAAAAACGACTCCTCCACGATCTTCCTCCTTTCACCAAACTTGGCACCTTCAAGTGCCCATAGACTCTAATCAGTGAATGGAAGATGGCAGGCGGCTACCAAGACCACCTCTAATAATTGCAATACGAGTCTGCCTCGTGTCCACTAAGAGATTCATCGCAACGAACCTGTTATCCCCATTTTGTGGATAACTAAGGAGATTATGTCTCGAGGCCCTCAGGTTGCAGATATGGAGTGTCGAGAGACTACATGACCAGCAATACCCTTTTGCACAGATGGAAGACACACTCACCACCACAGATGGTCACAGTTTTGCAGATGGCATCCACCACACGAGTTGGCTTCCGAAAGGTAGTGGGCCTTGCTCCATGAGGTACAAGTCAGTATTATGGTGAGCATCATTTCAATATTTAAGCCATTTGATTATGTTGTATCTTAGATTGCTCTAGATTTCATAATATATGCTTGGACATTATGCCTTTTTCCCTGCTTCACCTTGGTGGTTGACATTGTGCCCTAGTAAGTAGTTTTCCTTGGGGATGGGTTTGCTACTGAAAACTCCCTTAATGAGCCATCGTACCGTTCGCGACCATTCTTACCACTTTCCATCATTGTTCCCTTCCATTTCCTTATCTCTTGGGATTTTAGGGTGTATTGACCCAAGAAGGGGTTGTCCCTCATTCTATGGGAAGAAGGGGTTGAGGGCCCAGAGGGGTTGATGTTGGGTAAAAGATAAAAGCCTTGTATAAACCTTCCAGATGCTTCGCCCAGGGATCACCGAAGAAAGCAATGAAATGCTTATCTTTAAGTAAAGGGGACCCACAATATAATAAAGAATGCTTCAAAGGTTAGTTGAAGGATAGGAAGTCTCATCACGAGCCGACCTATCACATCCATAAATATCTAGTGGTATGACATTACCACCATCTGGTCACCAAACCAGGGTAATGGCTCTCAATTGCATGGCTGAGAGAAAGGGGCTCTCATCGCGAGCCAGCCTTCTCATTTCCATTAGGTGTTTGTGGGTGACATTGCCATCATCTGGTCACCAAGCCAGGGCAGTGACCTTCAACCTCTCCTTATGCTATATTGAAAGAAAATAAAGAAAGAAAGATAAAAGGCAATTGATGGGCTTGGAAAAAGTGCATTGCGGACGAAGGTACCACGCACCCTCTACAAAGGCACCCATGAATGAGACACTACGACACCTTGTATGTCATGAGCCCTATGTCCATTGAGTCTTGACCCCAACCACGTCATCCACTTTACATGGCTTAGAGAGGGATCTCTTGGAAACTCTCCTTGACCTAGGGCAAGATCTACCCAATAGGACACCTCGTCATCCCTCCCATATTCAAGCTTGACAAGTCACATAGTGTCTTTGAGCAATTAATTGTTTGATATAGCGATCTTTGATGCACATGCTTAGATGGATTATTTATTGATTGGATTCACTTATCATGATGTTATGGCTTGAGATCCTTGGAGGGCATGCTCATTTGTCTTTGCAGGACCTAGTTGGTGGACAGTTTTGGGAGAACAAGCCTAGCTTGGGCTTCCATGGGGCTACAAGCCCACAGGTTGGATGTTAGGGGCTCGCATGTTGGATGAGAAAGATCAGACTTGGAAGGCCTTGATGATGACTTGGACGACATAGCCCAACCCTCACTTGCCAAACGATTTTCCCAGGAGGGGCAAAACGTCCTCTTTTTGAAGCTTGACGTCATGTTTTGGGGGCTAGGGCATGGTATGACATCTGGACATTTTGAGGAGAAGAGGGTCTTCAACGTGATAAGATCATCTAGATGCTTGACATGTGGCATTTGGAGGCCTACCACGCTTCTCCAACACCAACTTCTTCAAAGAGGCAAAACGTCCCCTAAAGGGATCACGTCCATGTAATTAGAGTTTTATTTGTGCAAAAAAGTGAAATTTTAAATGAATTGTTTAATATTACTTTGTTAAGGGGGCAAGATTAGGGTTGTTGACCCCTAATCTTGTGGTTTTCCCCTTAATTTGTGGACAAGTCACCTTGGTGACATTTTGTATAAATAGAGATCATAAGATCTCATTTTGATAACACAACTCTCCCTCATTGTGAGAGGACTTGATCTGAAATTTTTGCTATCTTTGGCAAGATTGTCTCTTTTAGCTATTATTTATAGCTATCTATTGATGAATGGTTGGTGAAAGTCTAGCGCTAGCCTTGGATGATGTTTTCTAGCTCTTATGGTGGATTATCTTGGCATTTCTCTTGATCTTGGTATGGTCTTTTACTATTATGCTATCATTTTTTCAAGTCAAGTATTATTATGCTAGGAGCTAGGTGGCAAGAATAAGAGGATACACCCCCACCATAGTCTTCATCGTTTTATGCTTCATCTCATTGATTATACAAGGGTTTGCTAAGAGAAGTATAAGGGCATACACCCTCTTAGCCTAAACCCTAGCTAGAGAAACTTGCCTTGGGAAGTAAAAGGGCTTACACCCCCAAGGAGGTAGCTTCTCTAGCTCTTTGTTTATTTAACTCCATTAACCCAATAGCAAAGGCAGTAGTCATACTTTTTTGCATTGGAGATATAAAATCATTTCCTTGGGAAAAACAATTTTTTATCTTTTGAAAGGTTTCTTGTTTGAAGTTGGTTTGCCTCATTGACAGGAGTCTTCCTCTATTAGGGTGTCCCCTCTCTCCCATCACTTTGATTGCTGTTACAAACCCTAACCTACAGCCATTAGGGTTGATTTAACCTAGATAAACTACTAGTCATAACTCTTAAACTAACCCTATACTAGCTCCTAAATTTTGCTCGCTTACTCTACTAACCAGGGCACGCCTTTTGGGCTAGTTCTTGGCACTTTTCCATGGTTGATTTTGCTGCTGCATGCCATTGAATGCTACAGCCATAAGGCTGCAATTTTCTGCAGAAAACACATGTTTACAACAGCCATCTTCGCTTGCTTCTTAAGTGCCATCTTTCAACCTATATTCATTGCTAATGTTGATGCTGATTTACTTAACTAGTTTAGATCTTTGTATGCTGATTTAGATCTTTTATTTGCTGATATAAACTATCATTTACTTCTGCAAATTAGGGACAGCAAGCTTAACTTGCTGATCCAACTAACATATATCATTGCAAAGTGTCTTTTCTTGTGTCTCGAGCAGGTACAATCATCCGTAGAAGTACTATACCTGTGGGGCAACAATTACTTGACTTACAAGGCATCTCTTCCCACCTTTCATACCACTTAGACGTGACCTCTAGGGGTTTCACTTCCTCTTATCTCCATCTCCATCTCCATCCCCCTAGGGTCACCGGGATCGCCTCCCTAGAGTGACCTAGTCACCCTTGAAGTGCGGGACCTACATCGAGGTGACATTGGGTGTACAATTCCCAAGTTGTAGCACTTGCTTTGTGGTTGGGTCAGGCTTTGCCCCACCTACAACTTGCGCTATAACAGAACCATCATTCCAAAATTTCGCCCAAAAATCTGGTGAGTTCCAGTGTACCTTGGGAAGTGGCCCCCTTGTGGTTTTGGGTCTCTAACCACAAGTGGGAAATACATTGGGACTATATATCTTGTACTTTATGTCTAATTCCACTTTGACTTCACTTAAGTCGAAAAGTTGGAATTTTGTCACTTAATGCAAAGTGACTAATTATTCACTAAGTGGGTGAATGAGAGGACATAAAGTGAACTTAGGAAACTTAACCCAAAGTGGGTTTTGAGTCGAGATATTTTTGGTGAGATCTCAACCATGGATTAAAGATGGCTTGGAGTGATCCTAGCCATCCAATCTTAGGTTTCCTTATGGATGGTTCAAGAGGGGCGCATAGGGCCTAAGGAGGCTCATTCACTCATTTGTTCACTTGGAGAGTTTGAGAGGAGCAATGGAAATGGGAATGGAAGCATTGGTTGAGGGAAGCTTGGGCGCCTCCTTCCATGGAGGACTCATGGAAGCTTAGACCCTCTATTATTCTTGGTGAGAGCTATTGCTTGGAGGAGGGCACACACTTAGCAGGTACTAGGAGGACTTGTGCTACTTCAGATCTGTTTGGCTCATGGTGGAGGAGGCACACAACCGGTTGATTGTGTGGAAGGGATTCTTCATTGGGCCAAGGAGGAGGTAGGGCACATCACTTCAGTGGATAGAGCAACAAGGAGGGAGGGAACACTTTCTTAGGCGCATTCTTCTTGGAACCTATGCTACAAGCTTGAGAGGAGCTTGATATTATACCAGGTTCTATTGTATTGTATTCCTTGTTGTATTCATTACTTGAGATCACCATTATATATAATTTCATTCCAAACTGGTTTTCCCTGGGGGGGTTTTTTGAATTTTCTCTATGTTTAGCTCATGCACATGTAGTTCATTTCATTTAGCATGTACTTGAACCATAAACAAATGCAGCAACACCATGCACAAGTGTTGCAATAACCAAGATCACAAGAAGAATAACCATGAACAAGAACACAAGAAGTATCCTGGGAAAACCCTTCTCAAACAAGGGAAAAACCCAGCAATCATGTGTTATATTCTCAAGAGAAGATCCCCCACACCATAGACCTTAGCACACAAAAGGGTGCTTACAAAAACCTAGAACCTAACGCCCAAGAGAGGTGGGCACTTCAGTCGTACATGCACTTGCTGAAATTCTGAGTTGACAAGTGAGAGAGTGTAATCCTCAATGGGGATTCACCTTTATTTATACAACAACCGACACAACAAAAGGTGTGTCTATTGGCACAATAGGGTCGACCTCAATAACTCAATAATATAATTAATCATTACACAATATTAATTATCTTACATATGGTGAGGCCGACTTGTACCCTTTACATCACAAATTAGGGTTACAAGTAAATCTTACTCTCAAACAATATAGCAAGGATCTAACATGTCCACTAGTGCTCAGCCACTAGGAACATGTCCACATGTGCTCAGCCACTAGGAACACGTCCTACTCAACTGAGTCCACAGGAGTACCATCTGGAGTACCATCTTAAGCCGACTCAACTAAGTCCATAGGAGTACAAGGCAGAAGACCATCTCAAGCTGACTCAACTTAGTCCAGAGGAGTACAAAGCAGGAGACCATCTCAAGTCATCTCAACTCAGTCCAGAGGAGTAGACAAGAGACCACACGTCAAAACAACTCAGTCCAGAGTCTGACGCACACCCAACACTTGGGCTCCCTCACACATGTCTCAACTCAATCCAGAGGAGAACGATCTGGAGGATGTCTCATGAAGCTGCAATCAACAACACTCCCTCTCAACTAGGGAGGCATTCTCCACTAGGCCAAGTCTCTCACGGAAGTACTCGAACTTTGTCCTGGCAATCGGTTTGGTGAAGACATCTGCAACCTGCTCATGTGTAGAAAGGTACTACACATTTATTGCTTTCCTCTGCACCATATCTCTGATATAATGGTATTTGATCTCAATGTGTTTCGATTTATCGTGAAAGACGAGATTCTCTTAGAGCTTCACAGAGCTCTAGTTATCGCAATGGATAACAGTGGAATCCATCTCATGACCAAATAAATCTGCAAGGAGCTTGCGAAGCCACACTGCTTCTCGGATTGCCACACATAACGCTATGTACTCTGCTTCTGCGGTACTCAAAGCCACAGAGCTTTGTTTCCTACTGCATCAGGAAACCATGGCAGATCCCAACGTAAAACAACAATCGGATGTGCTCTTCTGGTCCACTGCGCTCCCTACCCAATCTGCATCGACATATCCCTGCAATCTCATGTCTACACCGGAGGCATATCTCAGGCCATATCCAATTGTGCCTCGTAGATATCTCAACACATGCTTTGTTGTTATCCAGTGAGTCTGTCTCAGTTGACTCATAAACTGTCTGAGTACATTCACTACATAGCATATATTAGGTCTGGTGTTAACCAGATACATCAATGATCCAATCAATTGTCGGTAAAGATGTGGATCAATCTCGCTTGAATCAATAAAAGCCTCGTTCATTTTCTTCAAGTCCATCACCATCGGTGTAGGCATGGATTTGCAGTTCATCATCCTGAATCTCTTCAATATCTTAACTGTGTATTTTCCCTTTACACGGGAGAATCTCATTATCCCTCTCGCCACACTTCTAGTCCAAGAAGTAGTGCATCATACCAAAGTCCTTCATCTCGAATTCAAAAGCCAATGCACGCTTGCATTCATCAATAAGGCTTTCTAAATCGGTGAGGAATAAGTCATCACATATAGGACCAAATTCAAGCACTCGTCACCAACAGTGTTGTAGTATAGATTTGGATCAGTAACACTCTTGTTGAAGCCCAAATTCATCAAGTATCCATCAATCTTCTCATACCAAGCACGAGGTGCCTACATTAGTCCATACATGACTTTCTTCAACCTGTATACATGAAACTCCTTCTCATGTGTCACAAATCCATCTGGTCGCTCGATGTAAGCTTCTTCCTCAATCTCACCATTGAGAAAGGTTGTCATTACATCCATCTGAAGTAGTCTCCAACCCATGGATGTTGCAAGATCAATAATCGTACAGATGGAAGTGTATTTGGGCAACAGGAGCAAATGTCTCCTCATAATCTGTTCCCTCCATCTAAGAGAATCTTCTAGCCACATGTTGAAATAATGTAACTGCGAAGAGCATTCTTATTATTATTTTATTATTGGATTAAATCCCCATTGCGGATTAATCATGTCATTATTATTATTATTGTTATTGGATTAATCCCCGTTGAGGATTAATCATGTCGGTAATTGTATAAGGACCAAATCCCCTTTTGCGGATAGGTCATCGGACAATTACAAAGTGCAGAATAAGAAGTCGGCCCCAGCAGTTATAATGGAAGGGCCAGAATTAATTAAAGGTGGGTTTACCCACCCAGAGTGAGAGGTCGGCCCTGCCAGATGGTGACCTTTCACACGTGCCAGGTTGATATAAATAAGAGGCTAGCGCCTCACTTCTTAGACACACACACTTGCTCATTCTCTTATGAGGCAAGCTGCAATTAGAAGTTGGAGAGAGGAGAAGAAGGGTGGCGCATCTCTTGGGGAGGACTTTCTATATTGGTTTGAGTTATCTCTTGAACATTGTACAAGCTATTTATGATAAGGAAGTTTTTGTTGGGTTTTCTTCCCCTAGAGGGTTTCCCAGGATAAATGTTGTGTCTCTTGTGAATGTGTATTTCTCAGTGATCTTGTTCTTATTATGCTCTTATCTTATGAAATGCAAA